>CM060341.1:150200-157700 GCA_030674155.1 Stramonita haemastoma
ATAATAGGGGAGGAGGTAATAATGCAGAAAACAGGAAGAGGGAGGAACGAAATGTGAAGGACAATAATGATGACCAACCAAAAAAGGGAGATGTGGGGAGGGGGGGGGGGGGGGGGAGGAGAGGAATAAAAATTGAATGAAAGTGCGGTCAGAGGTCATGAACAGTGACAGGTAAGAGAGGGGGGAGGAGGAGGGAGAGAGGGGGGGGAAGAGTTTTTTTTTTTTTTTTTTTTTTTAAAGAGGGGAGAGGTATGGTGGTGGTAGTAGTACAGGGTTAAAAACGGGAATTAAACGGGTCATGATTGGAAGGGAGGTAATGGTGGGGTTAGGGGGGGAGGGTAACATGGAAGTAAGGGAGGGTGGGTGGAGGTTGGAAAGAGAGGAGGAAGTGGTGGAAGGGGGGGGGCGAGTGGGGGGTGATGGAAAAAAGTGAAGAAAGAAAAGAACAGCAGTGAACCACGTGAAAGCTGGCTGGACCGTCTCTGTCTGTCTGTCCGTCTGTGTGTGTGTCTGTCTGTCTGTTTGTCTATGTGTCTGTTGTTGTTGTTGTCATCATATTTAGATCTACGTCCCAACAGAAGTCTGTCTCTGATCTTTTTTTTCTTCTTCTTCTTCTGACTTTCTACGCGCTCATTTCTTTTTTTTTCTTTTTTTTTTCGCCTTGAGTTTGAATGATGTAATATAGACCTGGAAAAAGTGTTGACTCTCTGTGTCTCTGTGTCTTTGTCTCTCTCTGTGTCTCTCCATGTGTCTCTCTCTGTCTTTTTCTGTCTCTGTCTGTCTCTCTCCCCGTCTGTCTGTCTGTCTGTCTGTCTGTCTGTCTGTCTGTCTCTCTCTCTCTCTGTCTCTCTCCATGTCTCTCTGTCTGTGTCTCTCTGTCTCTGTCTGTCTCTGTCTGTTTCTCTCTCTCTCTGTATCTCTGTATCTCTGTATCTCTGTACTCTCTCTCTCTCTCTCTCTCTCTCTCTCTCTCTCTCTCTCTCTCTCTCTCTCTCTCTCTCTCTCTCTCTCTCAATGAAAACAGTATATGAACTGTTGCTATGTACCTGTATAAGTCGTTCAAAGAGAGAAATTCACTTTAGATGGAAAAAATGTGATGTAGTTCTGTGGGTACATGACTAAAGTGAGAAATGTACAAACCATTATTAATAATGATGTTTACCCCTGCAAATGGGGCCATGGTCTTTTTTTAAAAAAATCGCTCTCTGTCTGTCTGTCTCTGTCTGTCTTTCTCTGTCTCTCTCTGTGTCTTTCTGTCTCTGTCTGTCTGTCTCTCTCTCACTCTGTCTGTGTGTCTGTCTGTGTGTCTGTCTGTGTGTCTGTCTGTGTCTCTCTCTCTGTCTGTCTGTGTCTCTCTCTGTCTCTGTCTCTGTCTCTGTCTCTGTCTCTCTCTCTGCGTGAGTGCTAACACGCATTGATGTAAATTGTGTGTGTGTGTGTGTGTGTGTGTGTGTGTGTGTGTGTGTGTGTGTGTGTGTGTGTGTGTGTGTGTGTGTGTGTGTGTTTGCAGGTAAACTGAGCGGATACATGACGTCAGTATTGATGTCAGTGGGTGGGCTGACGTTAGTGACGGCAGGGGTGGACAACGCGTTTTTCTCATCCAGTTCCTCTGGCTTCAGGTGAGAGAGAGAGAGAGAGAGAGAGAGAGAGAGAGAGAGAGAGAGAGAGAGAGAGAGGAGAGAGAGAGAGAGAGGAGAGAGAGAGAGAGAGAGCGAGAGAGAGAGAGAGAGACAGACAGACAGACAGACAGACAGACAGACAGACACAGAGACACAGAGACACAGAGACACAGAGAGAGACACAGAGAGACACAGAGAGAAAGACAGACAGACAGACAGGCAGACAGACAGAGACAGAGACAGAAACACAGAGAGAGACACAGAGAGAGAGAGAGACATAGACAGAAACACAGAGAGTGAGAGAGTGAGACAGAGAGAGACAGATAGGAGCATGTGCAGACATTTGTATTGTGTTCTGTTGCTTTGTATTTGTTGCGTTGTGTTATATTGTGTTGTTTTGTATTTGTATTGTGTTGTGTTATATGGTATTGGATTGTGTTGTTCTTTTTGTTTTGTTGTTCTTTTTTTCCACAGAATCTTGTTAGGGACAACTCTCTTGCTGCCGAGGGTTCTTTTACGTGCATTGAATGCAACGTCAGGCTTTGATAATAATAAATAATACTAGATGGAATCTATATAGGGCTATATCTTGTAAATGCTAAATAGGCCGCAAAATGTAAAAATTTAAAGCCAATACACAGTGGCTTGCTTGTCTTCTTTTTTGTTTATCCACACAAAACAGCAGTCTAGCCGACTGACAGTCTTAGACCTTGGTCCTAGCTCTAAGCTTGCATGCTGTCAAGAACCAGGCTTTCTTTTTTATTTTTGTTGTTTCGTTTACATCTATTCTACTGTACATTGCTTTTGTTATAAAGATTGCATTTTGAAAGAGTTAACATGAGCTAAAATTTAATCAACACACACTTCCCTTTTTCACAACAGAACCAAACCGAAAGCTGTAGCAGTCATCTCCACACTGTGGGTGGTCTCCCTTGCTGTCATGGCGCCACGCATCTTCCTCTTCGACGTCATCGAACTCTTCGGCGGGGAAGGCGTATACAACCTCTGCTCACGACTTCCTGCGGGACAAACGAAGCGACGGATAGACTCAGCAGCGCTACTGGTGACAGTGTATCTCCTGCCTCTGTGCGCGTTTGGCCTCAGCCACATCAGAACAATCAGGGAAACAAGCTGTCGCGGAGGTAGCAGCAGCATCAGCAGCAGCAGCAGCGGAGCCACCAGATCCCAGGAGATACTGCAGGAGAACGGAAGCCAGCAGAGGAGAAGGGTGGGGAGACTTCTCCTGGCCAGCATCTTTCTGTGGGCTGCGGGTTGGCTGCCTCTGCATGTAGTCCACATGTACGAAGATTTCTCCACGCTCGGAGACTCCATTCTCTTTTCTGACCGCGCCATGCTCGTTCTGGGCATGTCTTTCGGCACCTGCGCCCTGCATCCTTTCCTCTGCTGCCTGCTCAGCAAGCAGCTCCGGCAGCGCGTGAGGGCCTTGCTCACGTGCCGGAAGTCATGTGACCGGAACTCGTCGCGACTTCCGGCGGCGTCTCACGTGACCTCCACGGCGGTGACGCCTGGTGAGCTTATCCAGGGCTTGCTGAAGATTGACCGCGGGGTGAAGTTGGTGGGGGAAGGGGTGGGGAGGAGAGGGAGCTAACAGCCCTTGACTGTGTAGATCAGTTTGGTTCGGTATGTAGAGTCAGTGGGGAAAATAAGACTTTTGAAAACAGCTTGAAGAAATCGAAGATTTTCTGGGTATTGAATAGTTTTCGCTTACGTTCGTCAGATGGACAGCTCATACTTTAGGATAGAGGCAGCAATAGGCTGCAGGGCCTCCAGTGGCCCCAGAGCTTTTTAGCCATTGGGGTGGGGTGGGGTCAGGCTAGATCCTCTTTGGGAGTGCCTAGGTTGTGTAGTGGGCAGGACTGAAGCACACTCTCTGATGTCTGACAGAGAATGTAAGATAGAGAAAGAAAGGTATTTACAAGGGTTGAACATAGGGGTGGGATAGCTAAGTGGTCAGAGCACTCGCTTTCCTGCAGTCAAGTTAAGCAGCGTCGAGCGTGGTTATCAGTTGGGTGGGTGGGTGACTGCATGCCCTGGCTTCAGTACAGTCCCCCCCCCCCAGTTCACCCAGCTGTAAATTGGTACCTGCCCTCTGTAGGGTCAGGGAAGGTAAAGCAGCGAGGGAGAGGAGATAGGCGCTGCCCTCAGTATACTGGCCCCTAGAGAAGCTGAGGTCTCTAATGCCTTCCTCCTCTATGACTGCCTAGGTTATGGGACCCCTTTACCTTTACCGAACATGGGTAAGCCTACGACATTGAAGACACTGGTAGAATTCAGGTATTATTCAGGAAAATCAATCAGAAGTAGGTAAATGGTATTGCCGAAAACACGTGGAAGTAAAAAAAAAAAAAAAAAAAGAAAAAAAAAAAAAAAAAAAAGAAAAGAAAAGAAAAAGAAAAGCAAAAAAAAAGAAGAAAAAAAGATTGTATAACTCCCAAAAATTGAAACTGGGAAATATTTTGATCCTTCAGGATACAAAAAAAGAGAGATTTTTTCTTCTTGTAGTGTGTCTTTATATGTGGTATCACAATTTCCTGTACCGCATAATTATGTCGTATCTTTATTGTATGGTAGCGTATCATGTACGTGGTTTTGTCCCTTTTGGGTTTTTTGTTGTTGTTGATGATATTGTATTAAGTTGTTTTTATTTTTCATGTCATAGTCTCTTCTGTTGTTTTTTTCTTCTTGCGAAAATTGAATTCCATGTGGCATGTGTGGTCATATAATTATGTTTCATAAACATAAACGAATGTGCTGTTTGTGATTCTTGTCTTCTATAAATCCAGAACTGTTTATTTTAACAGCGTACACACTGGGGAATCTATCTATCTATCCTTTGTCTGGCAACCGTGGAGGCACCCTGAAGACTTGACAACCAGTTCCCTCCATTCCTCTCTCTGTTCTGCCTTTCTCAAAAGTGGTTGAGTTCTAGGCCTGTCCATTCGCTGATGTTGTCCTCCCATCTCTTCCTTGGTCAGCCTCTTTTTCTTCTTCCCTGGACAGTGCCTTGCCTTGGGGAATACTGATTGATATAATTCTGTCAAAGTGGGCTGGATACTATCACCTTCACCATCACCTATCATTGCAGTCTTGAAGATAGTTCGGGCACCACTGAGGATTTTGCAACCAGCTTCCTCCACTCCTCACGGTTTTCATCTCTCCATAGCAAACTGTTCCACTTATATCAAGGCCACCTCTCTCTCTCTCTCTCTCTCTCTCTCTCTCTCTCTCTCTCTCTCTCTCTCTCTCTCTCTCTCTCCTCTCTCTCTCTCTCTCTCTCTCTCTCTCTCTCTCTCTGTGATTGATTTGATTCATGAGAAATGGTGAGTCAAAATTCCATGTGAAATCATAAATGAGATTTCATTATGTATCACCTACCTTCGATTGCATTTGTGTTCTGAGAAAGAGAAAACAGTTGGTTTTATTGCAGTTGTTGTTATTGCTGTTGTGTTTTATTTTTCTTATTGTATTTTCTGGGGCGTAATGTCCTTATCATTGTTATTTGTTGGCAACAATCTACCTGTATTTTTTGTGGACCAGTATTTTTCAAAATTGTATACATTTGGTATTCCGAAGTGTGTGTGTGTGTGTGTGTGTGTGTGTGTGTGTGTGTGTGTGTGTGTGTGTGTGTGTGTGTGCGCGCGCGCGCGCGCGCGGACGTGTGTGTGTGTACCAACGTCAACATTTTTATTCCAAACGGTGCATCGAATAAGCAATGCTTCTGCATTTTAGATACGCCCTAAGTAGATGTATGTAGCCTACGCGCAAACATGAAAAGCAGGAAAGAGAGCTATTTAACTCTACTGATGAATCTTGGTATGGAATGAGTTAACATGATATGAAAAAGGGATCCTTTGCATTCCATCTTTCTTTCGTTCCTTTACCAGAGCTCCGAGGTTCACCATCGCTGAGATTTTTGCGTACGCGAACGTTTTTCTCCTAATACGAGGGGATGGGGTAGCTCAGTGGTCAGAGCGCTCGCTTTCACCCCAGCCAATGTTTAAGCAACGTCGAGCATGGTTGGCAATTGGATGGGTGACCGTTTGCGCGCCTTGGCTACAGTACAGTTCCCGCAGTTCACCCAGCTGTAAATGGGTACCTGCCCTCTTTAGCAGCGAGGGAGAGGAGATGGGCGCCGCCCTCAACATGCAGGCCCTTAGAGAAGCTGAGGTCTCTGACGCCTCGCTCCCCTACGACCACACATAATTATAACACCTTTGTACAATTGTGCTTGTGTTTTTTGAAATGTTGCCATCCGTTTCTACTGGCACGAAATGGCCTACTCTTGCGAAAGGCGGAATTGGTTTTTAACGTGTCCACAAGATGTTCTACCTAGATCTCTACACGGGGCCTGCGGTTTATAGTCTCATCCTAGGGACTTTGACATCGAGTTCGATTTTCTTTTCAAAATGGGAAGGACAGGACAAAGCTGGGTATCGAACCCAGAACCTCTCGGTTTACTTGTTAGGCAGGTGAATTCACGTCTTAACCGCCTTGTCACCTTCCTTCTTATTTGGATAATTGGCACTTTACTCCGATTTCATGAATTAAAAAAAAAAGAGTAACAAAATATACAGAAAATGTCTCAGCTAAAACAAGGCAGCAACTTCACATAATACGAGGCACACAGGGATTTTGTTCTTCTCAACTTTTAAGATAATTACAGATGATGCTAAGAATTCATGTCACCACGTATAATAAACATGTCATATCTCATAAATGTGCTTTGGATAAAACAACAACAACTTTACTAATAGTTTCTATGAAAACGGGAAAACGAGATGAGCACGTGTTGTGTTCTGAGAAAGAGAAAAATGGTTTTGTTATGTTATTATTGTTACTGTTGTTGTTGTTTGTTTGTTTTTTAATTCTGCGGCATATTGTCATGTAATCATTGTTCTCTGTTGGCAACAGTCTACCTGTATTTTTGTGGAACAGTATTTTTCCAAGGTTGTTTTTGGTATTACGTGTATTAGTTGGCCTTAGTTTGCAAATCTACACTCCGGGACCTCAATGAAATGTACGGGTGACTATTTAAAGACATGTTTTGTGACTATATTTTGCACATTGTTCGAATATTTTTCGCACTCATTTGTTTATTGTGCCAGGCAATTTGTTGTTCTAACACATACACACACACACGCGCGCGCGCGCGTGTACACACCCCCCCATAACCCCCCCCCCATACCCCCCCCCCCATACCCCCCCCCCATACCCCCCCCCACACACACACACACAGCCGTCTAATATCACAATTTGTGAAAAGACGTTAAAGGAATTCGAAACACACACACACACACACACACACACACACACACACACACACACACACACACACACACACACACACACACACACACACACACACCACACACACACACACAACCACACATACACACACTCTCTCTCTCTCTCACAGACACACAGACACACAGACACAGACACACACACACACGCACCACAACACACACACACACACACACACACACACACACACACACAGCACGCACCACACACACACACACACACACACACACACACACACACACACACACACACACACACACACACACACACACAATTATGCGATGATCACGCTGTTTTTGATGTTGGTTTGTTCTGGATGTCAGATGTTGATAGAAACGAGTCAGTCTTTACATAATTATTATGTCTCCATTGTTGTACTTTTTTTTTATTATCGTTATTTTTTTTGTTTTTGTTTTATGGTTGATGGTGGTAATAAAGTGGTGTTGTTTACAGAATACAAAGTGTATTGCGATGAGTTTGTTTCGTGTTGTGATTCGTTCCATTATGTAGCACTGGACTCTGTGTGTGTGTGTGTGTGTGTGTGTGTGTGTGTGTG
>CM060341.1:167700-175200 GCA_030674155.1 Stramonita haemastoma
GGTTTTATTTTTGTTTGTTACCAGTGTTTTTGTTGTTGTTTTTTTATGTTGACTTTGACTGTGACATTGTCGTGTGTGTGTGTGTGTGTGTGTGTGTGTGTGTGTGTGTGTGTGTGTGTGTGTGTGTAATTCTTTCATGTTTTCTTCCTTGCTGGTTTTCTTTCTTCCACGCTTTCTCTCTCGTGTGCCGGTGGGAACAGATAATATTTATAAAAAACTGCATACACACGGGACCGGATGAAAAAAAGCACATGATTGCTTATTCTGTTATCCTCCATATAAAAGAATTTTTAAAAAAATGCTTTCTTTCTCCTTGTTTAATTTCTTTGGGGAAAAAATTTTGGGCCCAAACTTAATTCGAACCAGGGCATACTTGCTCTGACCGGGACTTCTTTCTAGACAGGCACATTACCTCTAGACCAGGGTCCAATATATATATATATATATATATATATATATATATATATATATATATATATATATTTTATATATATGTGTGTGTGTGTGTGTGTGTGTGTGTGTGTGTGTGTGTGTGTGTGTGTGTGTGTTATAGTGTGCACTTTAGACACTAGGCCTGTGTGTGTGTGTGTGTGTGTGTGTGTGTGTGTTATAGTGTGCACTTCAGACACTATAACTGTTGGACTACAACCTTCTCCCCCCCCCCCCTCCTTCCCCTTCTCTTCAAAGAGTGTTACAGGGGTGGCATAAGGTCTGTGTGTACCGGACTTTGGACTTTTCTTTGTTAGCGCCCTTCAGTGATGGGTAGGATTAGAGACCAAAATTCTGCTGACTTGTTTCTTTCAAATGTTTGATTTGAATTGATGGTTTAAGGCAGAATAGGCTTCTGTGTAAGTAAGAGAAGCTGGCAGTCACTCAGCCTTTCCCTGTGACAGCCAGAGGACGGCAAGAGGACTAGCCTAGTGGGCCCTAGCCGCAACGATGTGACGAAGCTAGTAATGGTAGTTGTTCTTCTAGTTGAGCTGTAATAAGTGAAACATTTTCTTTTATTGCAGTTTAGTTTTATCAGGGTGATAGTTGATTGGACAAACAAATTCTATCGCCTATACTAACTGAATTTAATGATTGATTTGGTTCAGTGAGAGTGTGTGTAGTTGTTTTACACATGGAAGTTGGCTGAATCGTAAAAGACCAGACTTTGCTTTCTGGTAGGTATTGATGACGTACAGGAGAATGCTTTCTGAAAGGATTAGTGAGACTTTTTTATATGCAGCCACCATTTTTTTTCTCATCAAATAAAAGAAGACTTTTCTGGGGCAGCGGAGTCGGCACTGATGTAAACTCCAAGGGAAAATATCCCTTGACCTGGATTTGAACCTAGGTCAGCAAATCAATCACCAGTGCAATGGGCAATGCTTTAACCAACTAGACTTTCCTGTTCCCAAGTTTGTGCGTTGTGTGTGTGTGTGTGTGTGTGTGTGTGTGGTGTGTGTGGTGTGTGTGGTGTGTGTGTGTGTGTGTGTGTGTGTGTGTGTGTGTGTACAGGAGTGTAATTTATACAACAGCAGAACCAAGTTTTAACTTTATAGTTGCTTCCAACTATTTTGAATAGAATATATGAAAAGGAAAATGGAAACCTCTAAGATTTTGTTTTAATTATTTTTTTTAATCTCTCAACAGTAACATAGACCCACAGACCCATGAAGGCACTAACTACACAACAGCACTGAGCAAGAGGCAGAGCAAGTGGAGAAAGAATCTTGAGCCAGAGGACCTGTGTGAAGCCACAAGGTAAGATACACTATATACACCTGTGTGAAGCCACAAGGTGAGATACAGTATACCTGTGTGAAGCCACAAGGTAAGAATGATACACTATACCTGTGTGAAGCCACAAGGTGAGATACACTATACCTGTGTGAAGCCACAAGGTGAGATACACTATACCTGTGTGAAGCCACAAGGTGAGATACACTATACCTGTGTGAAGCCACAAGGTAAGATACACTATACCTGTGTGAAGCCACAAGGTAAGAATGATACACTATACCTGTGTGAAGCCACAAGGTAAGATACACTATACCTGTGTGAAGCCACAAGGTAAGATACACTATACCTGTGTGAAGCCACAAGGTAAGATACACTATACCTGTGTGAAGCCACAAGGTAAGATACACCATACCTGTGTGAAGCCTCAAGGTAAGATACACCATTCCTGTGTGAAGCCACAAGGTGAGATACACTATACCTGTGTGAAGCCACAAGGTAAGATACACTATACCTGTGTGAAGCCACAAGGTAAGATACACTATACCTGTGTGAAGCCACAAGGTAAGATACACTATACCTGTGTGAAGCCACAAGGTAAGATACACTATACCTGTGTGAAGCCACAAGGTAAGATACACTATCAGAATTTTTTCCCCTGTATCTCGGCTAGAGCTATGAGGTTCACTAGGCTAAGGGTGAGATTTTGAGTATGCAACTGTTTGTCTACTAACAGTTGTCTACTACGTCTACACACGTAGCTCGCCCGCACACACACACACATGTATATATATATATATATATATATATATATATATATATATATATATGTATATATATGTATATATATGTATATATATGTATATATATGTATATATATTGGACCCTGGTCTAGAGGTAATGCACATTTTGACTTGAGGATGATAAATTATCCAAACAGGAAACTAGTGTGGATTAAAATAAAACCACTGTCATCTGTTTCTACTGGCATGAACTGGCCTAGTCTTCCAAAAGGCGGAGGGGGTTTTATATCTTAATGCTATATATATTATAGTGTGCGTGCAAGATGTTCTGCATGTTTTGGTACTCAGGGCTTGGTTTATAGTCTTTATCTGATGGATTTTCATGGAACGTGGAGTCATACTGATGTTAAGTCCATGGGAAAAAATCCTCTTGGAGGGGTTTTCAGGGTGGTGGCTGAAACCCACATAATGGTGTGTGTGATATACCACCATTGTTCCCAACCTACTCATGGACATGAACCCACTTCAGGGCATGTGTGATATAATACCATTGTTTTTCAACTTACTCATGTCCCTGTCAAAATTAGTCATGTGATTCAGATGGTGACGCCTTCTTTCTCTGATGACGTTCTGTTTACACCCTGAGATCAAGTAACAATTGAATTGAATCGAATTCAATTGAAATACTGTAATATAATCTTACAGAGACATTTGCAGGAAACCTCCCGTCAATGTTATGGGAGTGAGGCAAGCTGCTCAAAAGTGAGTATCATGGCAATGCCTTGATCAACGCAAAAAAGCCTCTTGTTTCTTGTCCTGCTATGTGTATGGCCATCACAGACCAATATGGCCATTGGGGGAAAGCCTCTTGTCCTGCTATGTGTATGGCCATCACAGACCAATATGGCCATTGGGGGAAAGCCTCTTGTCCTGCTATGTGTATGGCCATCACAGACCAATATGGCCATGGGGGAAAGCCTCTTGTCCTGGTATGTGTATGGCCATCACAGACCAATATGGCCATGGGGGAAAGCCTCTTGTCCTGCTATGTGTATGGCCATCACAGACCAATATGGCCATGGGGGAAAGCCTCTTGTCCTGGTATGTGTATGGCCATCACAGACCAATATGGCCATGGGGGAAAGCCTCTTGTCCTGCTATGTGTATGGCCATCACAGACCAATATGGCCATGGGGGAAAGCCTCTTGTCCTGCTATGTGTATGGCCATCACAGACCAATATGGCCATGGGGGAAAGCCTCTTGTCCTGTTATGTGTATGGCCATCACAGACCAATATGGCCATGGGGGAAAGCCTCTTGTCCTGCTATGTGTATGGCCATCACAGACCAATATGGCCATTGGGGGAAAGCCTCTTGTCCTGTTATGTGTATGGCCATCACAGACCAATATGGCCATTGGGGGAAAGCCTCTTGTCCTGCTATGTGTATGGCCATCACAGACCAATATGGCCATGGGGGAAAGCCTCTTGTCCTGCTATGTGTATGGCCATCACAGACCAATATGGCCATTGGGGGAAAGCCTCTTGTCCTGCTATGTGTATGGCCATCACAGACCAATATGGCCATTGGGGGAAAGCCTCTTGTCCTGCTATGTGTATGGCCATCACAGACCAATATGGCCATTGGGGGAAAGCCTCTTGTCCTGCTATGTGTATGGCCATCACAGACCAATATGGCCATTGGGGGAAAGCCTCTTGTCCTGCTATGTGTATGGCCATCACAGACCAATATGGCCATTGGGGGAAAGCCTCTTGTCCTGGTATGTGTATGGCCATCACAGACCAATATGGCCATTGGGGGAAAGCCTCTTGTCCTGGTATGTGTATGGCCATCACAGACCAATATGGCCATTGGGGGAAAGCCTCTTGTCCTGGTATGTGTATGGCCATCACAGACCAATATGGCCATGGGGGAAAGCCTCTTGTCCTGGTATGTGTATGGCCATCACAGACCAATATGGCCATTGGGGGAAAGCCTCTTGTCCTGCTATGTGTATGGCCATCACAGACCAATATGGCCATTGGGGGAAAGCCTCTTGTCCTGCTATGTGTATGGCCATCACAGACCAATATGGCCATTGGGGGAAAGCCTCTTGTCCTGGTATGTGTATGGCCATCACAGACCAATATGGCCATGGGGGAAAGCCTCTTGTCCTGGTATGTGTATGGCCATCACAGACCAATATGGCCATTGGGGGAAAGCCTCTTGTCCTGCTATGTGTATGGCCATCACAGACCAATATGGCCATTGGGGGAAAGCCTCTTGTCCTGCTATGTGTATGGCCATCACAGACCAATATGGCCATTGGGGGAAAGCCTCTTGTCCTGGTATGTGTATGGCCATCACAGACCAATATGGCCATGGGGGAAAGCCTCTTGTCCTGGTATGTGTATGGCCATCACAGACCAATATGGCCATTGGGGGAAAGCCTCTTGTCCTGCTATGTGTATGGCCATCACAGACCAATATGGCCATGGGGGAAAGCCTCTTGTCCTGGTATGTGTATGGCCATCACAGACCAATATGGCCATTGGGGGAAAGCCTCTTGTCCTGCTATGTGTATGGCCATCACAGACCAATATGGCCATTGGGGGAAAGCCTCTTGTCCTGCTATGTGTATGGCCATCACAGACCAATATGGCCATTGGGGGAAAGCCTCTTGTCCTGGTATGTGTATGGCCATCACAGACCAATATGGCCATTGGGGGAAAGCCTCTTGTCCTGGTATGTGTATGGCCATCACAGACCAATATGGCCATTGGGGGAAAGCCTCTTGTCCTGCTATGTATATGACCACCACCCACCAATATACCAATATGGGGGGGGGGGGGGGACGGGTGGAGGAGCCTCTTGTCCTGCTATGTGTATGACCACCACAGGCCCAGTTATCATATCCTCCATTTATGGCGCTCCACCACGAAATGAGTCGCTTAGCACATAACCCACTTTTCCGCTAAGGAGCCATTAAAGGCAGGTAGGGTCAAGTTGGCAATTTTGAGATTTTGATTGATTATTAAAGTATAGCCATTATTCTACCTTATAGTGAAATATCAAATCATAATTTTGTTTCCTTTTGCCTTTAAACGTGTTTTAAAAATACCCAAGCCCTCATTCTGACCACCTATTAGGATGCTTAACTTGTCAATTTCTCATTTTGTCATTTCCTGCAGTCTAGTATTTTAACTTGCAATAACTTTTCCTAGAAGTGTCCGATTTTCAATCTGTTTTTTTTTGTATTGTATAGCCATTTTATTTGCAGTTTGATAACATGTCAATAACTCAAAATTGACCTCTGGTGCAATGCCTCTCATTATGTGGTGGAGCGTCACAATGGCTTTCTCCCTGTTGATAGACTTTCACAGGCCAAAGCTGGAGATGAGAACTTGTCAGGGTTTTTCATGCAAGAGCTACACAACCTCTGTGCTCCTCTGACAGCTATGTATATATTACAATCAAATAGCTATGGTGCTGGACAAAATAAAAATTCTGGACGATGTTAGCTGCCTCATGCATGTACAAGTCTCTGAGATGATACTTTGTTGTACTTAGTTGCTGTGAACAGATGCAGCTGAAATTTTCTGATTCTGGTAGGACCACCGAAAGTATTCTCATTACTGGTGTTATAGTTGTGCAATGTTCTTTTTTGTGTGTTGTACGGTTTTATTAAGACATTTCGAACTTTTATTCTTAAAGCTGTACAAGGTACCTTTTTCTGCCTGGTGATAAAACAGCAATTTATTTCATGAGTTGAAGATGCAGATGAACTGGTGAAGGCTTTCATCAAGACCACATGGGCACAATAAAATTATTCTCTTTTTGGGGAGAGGAGATGACAACACAACCCTCAAAATACTGGGCTTACAGAAGTTGATGTCTCGTACACCTCACACTTCAAATAACCATAATGGTTACTTCTACTTCTAACTATAATGTGATATTGCCAAGAAACAAGGAAAAAGATAAAAGAGTATAACACAAATCTATAACAACTGGGCAACAGAAGACTCAAGAGGAAGATAGCTGGGAGTTGGTTGAGCTTTCTTCAGTGATTGGCACAACAATGGTGGTGCACTTAACTTTGCCTTCTTCTGATTAACTATTTATTTATTTATTTATTTATTTATTTATTTATTTATTTATTTATTTATTATTTATTCTTTTCTATCGAGTATAGTGGAATAAGCACTCATGTGCTTTTTTTTTACATCCAGTCCCCGTGTGTATGCAGTTTTTGTAAATCTTATCTGTTCCCGCTGGTACACAATGGCCTGCTCTTACGAAAAAAGCGGAAAAGGATTAAACATATGGGCAAGATGTTCTGCATGCGTTCGCACTTGGGCCTGGTTTAGAGTCTCATCTAAGGATGTGAGAGCCATAAGGGGCGCGAGAGCCGCGCGGTTAGAGCACTGCGTTTGTTATGTGAGGGTCTGAGCCACCACTGATGTACTGTTCAAGACTATTTACCATCAGAGCCAGTTCCACTTCCATGTAAATCTTTGAATGAGACTCTAACCTGCGGGTCCGTGTGCACACTCGGAGAGCATCTTACACATACACGTTAACACCCCTTGAACCTTTTGGAAGATAAGGTCATTTAATGCTGGTTAAGACAGACAGGCAAATAAAAAAATAACCTCCCCCCCCCCCCCCTTGAAGAATTCTCAGTAGAAAGGAATGGACAGCAGACAGGCCAATGAACACAACATGCATTTTAACCCTCTTGCATTCGGATTCTCTAAACACAAACTGCACCTAGATTTCGCATTCCATCACGAGATCATGTCAGGCACACATGCTGTCTCACCTTTTCCTCCTTCTGAGTACATACCAGCAGCTATAATTACTTCCAGACTCTCAACAGGATTTCTACCTCTAGCCTGATAGAGCTTTGTCATATGGTAGCAATTAGTGATGGTCACAGGTAATAGAAATCTACTGTGTGTAAATCCTGGCAAATCCTGGTTTGGGATTCAAGGGAGGGGGGGGGGGCAATCTACCTCTGGCCTGATAG
>CM060341.1:182700-200200 GCA_030674155.1 Stramonita haemastoma
CAGACTGGTTTCCTCAATGTTTAAGTTTAAATTGGGGACAGGATGTCTTAGTGGCCAGAGCACTTACGGTCCCCAAGCTATGGTTAAGCAGCATCGAGCGAGGCTACTAAGTGGATGGGTGATCGTTTGCGCGCCTTGGCTTCAGTACAGTCCCCCAGTTCACCCAGCTGTAAATGGGTACCTGCCCACACTAGGGTCAAGGAAGGTAAAGCAGCGAGGGAGAGGAGATGGGCGCTGCCCTCGGTATGCTGGCCCCTGGAGAAGCTGAGGTCTCTGACATCTCGCTCCTAAACGACTGTATATAGGTTATGGTTTACCATTTACCCTTTAAGTTTAAGATATGTCTTTATTTTTTAAATTTAAGTTTTCTTGTTTGTACTTTTTTGTATGTTTGCATATAATTGTTGTATGCAACATGCATCAAATACATTGTTGCATCTATAAAGAATCTTGTTCATTCTTAAAAATAGAAAAAGCTTCTGAAAAATCTGAAACACAGACGCTTAAACAGTATGAATGATATGATCATTAATGTTTTATGATTAGTTAACTTAACAATACAAGCATTGATACTAATTCATATAACAAAATAACAAATCTTACAACTGCAAAACCACATACACTTTTACTCAATACAAGCTGTAAATGTCACATATACAAAATGATACAACACGGGCTTTTTTGTAATAAGGATGGAAAATAACAAATAGAAAAAAACCGTCACAGTTTTTGCGGAAATTATGTACATACATACATATGTACATCATTTAATATTAGGCTACATTGGTGTGATTTTGTTATAGAAAAAAGGATGGAGATTGAGAGAAACAAGCAGACAAACCAACAGACATCACAGATGGGCAAGAAAAATGAGACACCCCCCCTACCTGCCCCCCCCCCCCCTCCCCCCAAAAAACACCCACAAAAAATCACCCCTACCCCCAAACCCAAAACAAAACAAAAAACAAACGGTGAAAACAGTGAAAAAGGGAGAAAATAAAAGAAAAAAATGGAAGGGAGGAGGGGGGAGGGGAAGAAGAGAAGGAACAAAAACAAAGACAATGTTCAAAATGAGCTAGAGATGGATGAAGATACAAAAGAGGAGGGTGAGGGAAAAACAAACAAACAAACAAATACAAGAAGAAAAAAAAGGAAAAAGAGAGACAACCAGAACAAGAGAACGAAGACAATAAGGCAAAGAGGAGGAAGAGAAGAAAGAGGAAAAAGAGGAGAAAGAGGAGGAAAGAGGGGAAGAGGAGGAGGAGGAGGAAAGAGGACGAGGAGGAGGAGGAGGAAGAGGAAGAGGAAGCAGATTTTCAAACAAGGAATAAAGTTAGGATAATTATAGTCATAAATACACAAGATAAAAGCATCTTCAAAATGTGTTAAATACAAATACGTGTGGCTTATCACAATGATTGATATCACAAAAATCAGCAGTGAATGTGTATACACACGCAAGATCAAATCATCTTCAAAATATGTTGTATACAATTAAGTGTGGCTTATCACAATGATTGATATCACAAAAATCAGCAGTGTAACATACAAACGTGAATCGTCTTCAAAATATGTTGCACATAAATACGTGCGGCTTATAACAATGACTGATGTCACAAAAATCAGCAGTGTGTGTGCGTCTGTGTGTGTGTGTGTGTGCGCGCGCGCGCGCGCGCGTGTGTGTGTATAAGAGAGAGAGAGAGAGAGAGAGAGAGAGAGAGAGAGAGAGAGAGAGAGAGAGAGAGAGAGAGAGAGAGAGAGAGAGAGAGAGATTGATTTGATTTGATTTGATTTGATTTGATTTATTCTTTTATATCCAGGATAATGGGATAAGCACTCTTGTGCTTTTTTACATCCAGTCCCCGTGTGTATGCAGTTTTGTAAATGTCATCTGTTCCCACCGGCACACGATGGCCCACTCTTACGAAAAGCGGAACAGGATTTAACGTGTGCGCAAGATGTTCTGCATGCGTTCGCACACGGGGCCTCGGTTTAAAGTCTCATCCGAAGGACTGTCGGGAGAGTGGAGTCAGCACTGATGTTAACTCCAGGAGAAAAACCTCCTCGACCAGATTCGAACCCGGGTCTTCAAATTGCCAGCGCAATGTTCTGACCACTAGGCTATCCGTTCTATCAGACAGAGAGAGAGAGAGAGAGAGAGAGAGAGAGAGAGAGAGAGAGAGAGAGAGAGAGAGAGAGAGAGAGAGAGAGAGGAGAATGATTAATTTTACAAAAAATCAGCAGTGAATGTGTATACGCACGCAAAATAAAATAATCTTCAAAATATGTTGCATACAAACACGTATGGCTTATCACAATGACTGATACAACAAAAGTAGCCTATATACTCACAAGATAAAATCATCTTCAAAATATGTTGCATACAAATACGTATGGCTTTTCACAATGATTGATATCACAAAAAATCAGTAGCGTGTGTGTGTGTGTGTGTGTGTGTGTGTGTGTGTGTGTGTGTGTGTGTGTGTGTGTGTGTGTGTGTTGTGTTGTGTTGTGTTGTGTGTGTGTGTGTGTGTGTGTGTGTGTGTGTGTGTGTGTGTGTGTGTGTGTGTGTGTGTGTGGGTGTGTGCGTGTGTGTGTGTGACAATGATTAATTTTACAAAAAATCAGCAGTCTGTGTGTGCATACACAATTTAATCATCTTCGAAATATGTTGCATACAAATACGTGTGGCTTATCACAATGATTGATATCACAAAAATCAGCAGTGAATGTGTATACACACGCAAGATTAAATCATCTTCAAAATATGTTACATACAAACACGTATGGCTCATCACAATGATTGATATCACAAAAATCACCTGCGTGTGTGTGTGTGTGTGTGTGTGTGGTGTGTGTGTGTGTGTGTGTGTGTGTGTGTGTGTGTGTGTGTGTGTGTGTGTGTGTGTGTGTGTGTGTGTGACAATGATAAATTCACCAAAATCAGCAGAGTGTGTGTGTGTGTGTGTGTGTGTGTGTGTGTGTGTGTGTGTGTGTGTGTGTGTGTGTGTGTGTGTGTGTGTGTGTGTGTGTGAGTGTGTGTGTGTGTGTGTGTGTTGTGTGTGTGTGTGTGTTGTGTGTGTGTGTGTTCGTGCACGCGTGCGTGTGCCTGCAGACTCTCATAAGTGTGTATGTGTGTGTGTGTGTATGTGTGTGTGTGTGTGTGTGTGTGTGTGTGTGTGTGTGTGTGTGTGTGGTGTGTGTGTGTGTGTGGTATGTGTGTACATGAGCGCGCGCGTGCGTACGCGTATACAATCTACCGATTTACTGGCGACAGCACATGACCGTATCTGCATATGGATGAGCACAGAACTATATACCCCATGCAATCGTCTGCAAGTGCATAGATGTACATATCCTTTTTATCATCATGTCTTTTGATTTTGTTCCTCAGCAAGAACCCCGAGGTTCACCAATGGTGAGACTTTGCGTATGCGACCGTTTTCGCCCACTATGAAGGTAGCCGCATTCCAACTTCAGGGATGTAGAGAGGTATGTTTGTTTTTCCGTAACCCACCAAACGCTGACATGAATTACGGGATCTTTAACGTGCGTTTTTGATTCTCTGCATGTGTATGTAGGCTATACACGAATGGAATTTAAGGCACTGGCAGGTCTGCACTTGAATGGGGGGCCTGAGAGACCGTAAAATCCCCCCACCCTTATATTTACTAAACGCTGCCTAGATTTGAACCCAGGACTTCATGAACCCCTAGGATTGAAGTCTAACAGTCTGAACCACTCAGAACCACTCAGCTATAGCGTCTATCGTTTTTTTTCTAAAAAAAGTTCATTTAAATTTATTTATTCTTCTATCTTTTTCTGTCTAATTTCAGTATTAAACAACCACAAAATGTTGGCAGCATACAGGTCAACACTTTAAAATAAATATGCAGGTTTCTTGGGTCTGCTTGCTTTCCATACATGTAGAATATTTTCTTAACAAAATCACCAACCAGGCATCAATCTTAGACCTGTGACAAAGTCCTGATAATGCCTCTGTGGATCTGCAGGGCTAGATCTATATAAACAATAGGACTGGGTTGGATTAAAGGTAATGTAAAAAATCTTTTAATCATTAAATCAAGATTTTTGCCAGATACAGTGATCCTGATGTTTCCAGAAAATATCATATCACAATCAAGTAATAACGTCATATTGCCGCGAATAATAATAATAATAATAATAATAATAATAATAATAATAATAATAATAATAATAATAATAATAATAATAATAATAATAATAATATATATTCAAGTCTTGCATAAAAAAAAACTTGAAATAATCACAGTTCAAAACACAGTTCCTGAATCATTGAACTAAACTAACAGACATGCCACCCAAAAAAAAAACCCACCGTTACACAGAACTGTCTGTGCCCAGCATGTTTCTCCTTTGAGCCAAGTAAGCTTCGATTTTCTCCATGGCTTCCTCGTATGTCGTCACTTCCTCCACGCCGGCTCTGACGTCAGAAGGGATAGTGACGACACCCTCACGCTCCAGCCTTGACCTCACCACCAGGCCCAAGCAGACTTTGAAATCTGTGGCCTTGATGACGTTTTCGTCTGCAGAGGGCAGAAACACGCACACACAACACACACACACACACACTGATTGATAGAATTTGCTTGAAGCAAAACGTGTGTGAAAACAGGTAAAAAGGCTTTCAAATTTCTGCATTCTAAAAGAATGTGAGCTATGGTAATATTTTTGCCACAGATATATGTTGCTTTTTGAAAATTTAGATCTAAAAGCATTAAGCTTGAACCTATAAATAAGAGATACAACATTTCTATATTCATGTGAGTTACGGTATTTGATCTTATCAAAAGATGAGAAATGGGGCTCATCATCATTCTGGTGAGAACCAATACTTTTGTTTCTTTTTAAATATTGCCTTCATGAATGGACAAGGGGACATTTATGCTGCACGTTCTAAAAGGCATTCCGCTAATGAAAGAAACTGTATTGTCATTAAGTCATAGTCCTATTATCAGGTTCTTATAGTATAACGATTTTTGTTTTTACTAGTTATATGAATTTCAAAGTTAGTGTTTAAAATGTTTCTTTCTTTTCGTTATTCTTGTTCTATGGTTTTAATTTTTGGTTCTTATAGTTGTTTAATGCAGATAATTAGCTATATTTAGAGTGTGCAAAAAGTACAGAAATCAAGGCAGTAAAGCTGATACAAATGACGTAATTGACCCATGACGTCAAGAACACAAAATGAAAGGCGTGATAAAATTTCGAACAGTGTAACTGCGACTACATTAGTCAATGAAAAGTGATGAACAAAATGGACTTCAACACTGTAATACTCTTTTAATTCCAGGCTTACGCTACATGCATGGATACAGGGAAAAACAAGAAGCAGTCAAATAAAACAGTGGTCACAGTAAAAAGCCATGTAAATTGCAACTGCCTTCAAAATATGTCAGCAAGTAGGCGAAATAGCCAAACATTTTTTGGGGGATAAAACATAAGAAATAGATAAATGATGGAAAAAATTATAATTTTACAAATATCGACAAGTTATGAAAACTTTACAAAAAGCATTCTCAAGATTGTCAAAGTAAGATCTACGTACATGGCACACACACAAAAAGTGCATGCATTGGTAACTATGTAAGTAGGTAAATAGGTTAGTTAAAACAGAAGTGAGTAGATAAATAGAAGCTAAACAAGACTAAATGGCATACAAGTAAGTAAGTAAGCGAGCAGGCAGCCAAGCAATCAAGCAAGTAAGTAATCAATAAACAAAAGTGTACACAAGACAAGAATAAATGACAAAAGGCTCTAGAAGAGATTAAAGAGTTCGAATAGCACCACAGTGTGTGTGTGTGTGTGTGTGTGTTGGGCGCGTGCGCTGTGTGTGCGTGTGTGTGTGTGTGTTGCATGTTTGTGCATGCACACTTGCACATCAACGCAAGTCTGATCTTGTATTGAAGGGGGGGTGGGGGTGGGGGCTTGCATAGAACTCTTGTGTAACGATGTTGCAAAAACATGTGTGGGAGTATGTCAGATATATCTTGTTAGCCTTGAGGTTATGATATACTGATTTTGTATCGTGCTGTAAATTCTCTGATGACGTGCACCTGATCCGTTTTTGTTTTTTTTTCATCCTTTAGATAAGTTATCCTTTACTCGTAAGCTAGATCTAGATCTAAATGATTTTTTTTTTCTGCTTTAAGATAATAAAGTAGTTGGATTGAATCAAAGAAGACAAGCAATAAATGCTGAGCTCAGACCTTGCAGGCCTCTTTACACATACGGTAACGAATAAATACAGGAGTGTGGGAGAGATGGAGTGCATTTGAAAAACAAACAAACAAACAAAAGAATACAGTAAAAATCCGACAATAATCCAAGAGTGCAAGTGAACGCAAAACAAAAACCCAAGAGTACAGACGCACCCAGCATTCCCCATGCTGGCTCCCCATCCACCAGAGGTCGTATCCAGCGACTACGGGCGCGTCCAGACCTGACGCGGGCAGGGGATGAAGCGTCCACACCACCTCTAAAGCTTCGCTTTTGGACAGCGGGCGGCACACGTCCTGAATGCTGCCCCGTAGACATGGCGAAACACTGTCGCTATTTCTGCTTCTGCCGTTGTTTTCTGGCGAAGTGAGACCCTTCTGAGAACCGCCATTTTGAGTTGGAGTAATGGTGGTGGTAGCAGATTTGGTTCCGTTTAGAACATCGCTGTTAGGGTTAGCAGGCATAGGAGAAGGATCTTGAAGTCCAGTTGGAGTTGATGTATTATCCCCATTAGAACTGGAAAGATCTTGGCCAACTTTAGCAGGTTTGTCAGCCTCTGAAGATAGAAGCGCAGCAGGAGAATTGGAATGACATTCTCTTGAGGCAGAAGTCGCCTTAGCCCCGACAGACCCGGGAGAAGAATCATTTTCGCTGAAAGCTGGAGTGACTCTAGAATCGGTGATGGGGTTCTCCTTTTGGGTGAAGACCGGTGTGGATCCACTGTCCTCGCTTAGTGCTTGGACATTAGCCAGAGAGCTTTCTGAAAGACTGCTGTGTGACTTGGTGGTGGATGCGTGGGGACTGTCAGTGGTCCTGGACTTTTCCAATGCCATCTGGGTGATGATGTCAGAGGCAGAACTGGCTTCTGTCTTTGATCTGGCAGAGGGAGTGTGGTGACTGTCATCTGCTGTTCCTGACTTGTCGTCTGATCCTGATTTGTCTGCTGTCTCCTGCATGTCTGAAACAGAAAGACAGGGGCTAACATGGAGGGTTTGTTCTCTGAGCACCTGGAAACCTATCCAATTCAATCCAATCCCATCTTGATAATATGTGTACACGTTGGGAACTTCAGTCAATGGGTTTTGGGACGTTGGAAAGCCAGATTCCCATTTTGGCACTTTGGTAAGCCAGATTCGCTTTTTGGCACTTTGGTGAGTCAAATTCCCGTTTTGGCACTTTGGTGAGCCAGATTCCCTTTTTGGCACTTAGGTGAGTGAAATTCCCTTTTTGGGATATTGCTCAGCCAAATTCCCTTTTTGGGGCGTTGGTAAACAGATTCCTTTTTGGGATGTTGGTAAGCCCAGTTCCCTTTTTGAGACGTTGGTATGCCAGATCCTTTTATGGGATGTGGATAAGCCAAATTCAGTTACATATATCAGTTTTCCTAGTGCTCCTTTACTGTGTCCCAGACATAATCCATTCAACTTCTCTTTGTCTGTCTCTGGTGCTTTTATCTGTCTGTCACATTGCAAAACTGTTATTCTTTCTTTTGGATGCCTTACTCACAGTGGACTTGGGCAGTGAAAATCCAGATCCAAGGTTTTTTGTTTTTTCTTTATCAATGTTTTGTGCTTGTCTTGCCTTGTTACGTCCATGCATTCATCCAAGTTTGGTCTTGATGGTTTTTCATGTCTCAGTCAATGCACAGTTTCCAGAACTTTTCTTCCAGTGTTTTTGTTTTTTTACAGTTGTAATGTCGATTGATTTCTTCTTCTCAGGGTGTAGATCTCCTTGGCTGTTTTTCATCCTTCACAGACATCAAGGTGTTTTCTGTTGTGGTCCAAATGTCTCAAGAATCCTGGATTATATGTCACTGGCCCTGGATGTTTCATTGATCCAGGATATAGGTAAAGGTGTCCCATAACTTACATGGTCAAAGGGGAGCGAGGCATCAGAGACCTCAGCTTCTTCAGGTGCCAGCATATTGAGGGCGGCGCCCATCTCCTCTCCCTTGCTGCTTCATCTTCCATGACCCTAAAGAGGGCAGGTACCCATTGACAGCTTGGTGAACTAGGGGAACTGTACTGAAGCCAAGGCACGCAAACAGCCACCCATCCAACTGGTAACCACGCTCTAGGCTGCTTAACATCCGCTTGGGGAAAGCAGGGCTCTGACCCCTTAGCTATCCAGTGGGGATATACCTGCATAAATATTTGCTGAATTGATGAGGTAATGCCTGGTGGACGCTGTGCATAATGAATAAAATGATTCAGCTATTAAGGTCAGTTTACTGAGAAAAACTGAAGTCTGTTTAATTGAGTGAACTACTATGAACAAGAAAAATCTGAAATTAAACAAATTAAAAGTGTCGCAGAAAGCAAGCAATTATTACATCTGAAACCAGAACAAAGCAAAATGACATATAAAAACACCAACCAAAAGACAAAAAATGAACAGTTAATACACATTGCAGTATGCCAATACAAAAACAAATTGCAGTATGTTAGTAGTACAAAAACCAACAGCCGATAAGGAACAAAACTAAATGGTTGAAATCGTTTACATCGTAAGGGAGCTCCAGTACCCAGCACCACCACCTTCTCCTCCTTCTCTCCCCCTTTCTGTCCACCCCCACCACCCCTCTGGGCACGGAAGGATGGCAACGGCGTGACCTCTAACCCTTCTGATGTGACCTCCAACCCTTCTGGCGTGTCCTCTAACCCTTCCTCTGCAGACGGACGTCCAGAAGACCTCTCGACCCCAGACTGGAATCCTCCCTTCCCATCTTGCTCTTCAGCTTTTTCTGCACGGGATAGAGCACAGGATCTGATGCTGCTGACATGTTCCTACCCTCCTCTCTCTGGCTGTCCTCCTGGGAAGCATCTGAGGTCATCTCCTGTTGGGGCTTCTCTTCTTCTTCTTCTTCTTCTTCTTCTTCTTCTTCTTCTTCTTCTTCTTCTTCTTCTTCATCAGCAGCATTCTTCAAGGCTGCTGTAGAAGGTGTTTCAGAATCCCAGGACTGTTGGAGATCACCACGAGGATGATGATGTTGATGACCGTTTTCAATATCCTCTCCAGCAGAGGGAGGTGCCTGCTGGTCTGTTTCATTGGAAGGTGTGGTGGTGTGGGGAGTTGTGGTGGTGGTGGTGGTGGTGGTGGTGGTGGTGGGCAGACTGAAGTAGAGAGGGTGGGTGGTGGAGAGAGGTTGTTGTGGTTGTTGGTGGAGGTGGTGGAGGAGGTGGGGGTGGAGAGGCAAAGGGGTGTAGAGAGTGAAGACGATCTCCACGGCTTCTGCTTTGTACAGACCATGGAGTTGGACGCGCGGCAGGATGTACTGGCATAACGTGCAGGCGCCTGTGACACAGTGTTTTGCTGTCTTGTTATATTATAAGTGGTATTGTTGGGCGCCTGTGACACAGTGTTTTGCTGTCTTGTTATATAATGTGTTATTGTTGGGCGCCTGTGATACGGTGTTTACTGCCTTGCTATAATTATTATAAGTGTTATTGTTTGGGCGCCTGTGACAGTGTTTGCTGTCTTGTTATGTTATAAGTGTTATTGTTGGGTGCCTGTGACACAGTGTTTGCTGTCTTGTTATGTAAGTGTTATTGTTGGGCGCCTGTGACACAGTGTTTACTGTCTTGTTATAGAAGTGTTATTGTTGGGCGCCTGTGACACAATGTTTAAAAGGTAAAGGTGTCCCATAACCTGTGTGGTCATAGGGGAGCGAGGCGTCAGAGACCTCAGCTTCTCTAGGGGCCAGCATATTGAGGGCAGCGCCCATCTCCTCTCCCTCGCTGCTTTACCTTCCCTGACCCTAAAGAGGGCAGGTACCCATTGACAACTGGGTGAACTGTACTGAAGCCAACGCGCAAACGGTCACCCATCCAACTGGTGACCATGGCCGATGCTGCTTAACTTGACTGGGGGAAAGCGAGCGCTCTTACTAATTTACTAGACGCCCCTGAGACTGGAACCATCGACTTCATGGAACAATGGGATTGAAGTCAAATGGTCTTAACCACTCAGCTAAAGCGTCCCTTGAGGAAGCATAATAATTATAAAAGTACCAATCTTTGTTGTGAATGGATATTCTCTGAAGAAAGAGAAATAAAGAAAATGGACTCAGTGCTGAGGACAGGGCTTGTGGAACACCTACCTTTTCATTCCATGTTAACATTTTTTGTCCATTTAAAAAAAAAAGTGTGTGAAAGCAACTCCTTTTCTCAACCAAAACAGTTGTTGCAATTATTACTATGTCCATGAGGGTAGATGGTGTGTGATGGTATCAATTTTAAACGAATTGGGAAAGACGAATGCTGGTGGTGATAGGAGGATACTATTTACAAATATGTCAACATACATACATACATACATAATACATAATACATACATACATACATACATACATACATACATACATACATACACACACACACACACTACCCCCCCCACACACACACACTACACACACCAACACACACACACACACACACACACACACACACACCCACACACACACCAAACACACACGCAACACACACCACCACCACCACCACCACCACACCACACACACCACACACACACACACAACACACACACACACACACACACCACACAACCCCCCCCCCACAACACACACACACCACAACACACACCCACCCCCCACACCCCCCACCACACAACCACACACACACCCACACACACACTACACACACACACCACACACACACACACACACACACACACACACACACACACACACACAACACACACCACACACACACACACACACACACACACACACACACACACACACACACACACAACACACAGCCAAAAACTGTCGTCAGGGAAAAAAAAAAAGAAGAAGAAGAAAAAAAGTGTACTACTTACGCCCCCCCCCCCCCCACACACACACACTACACACTACACACCACACACACTACACACTACACACACACACACACACACACACACACACACACACACACACACACACACACACTCACCCCCCCACCCAGCCACCCCCACCCCCACCCACACACCCACACCCACACACACACACACACACAAACACACACACACACACACACACACAAAAACACACACACACACACACACACACACACACACACACACACACACACACACACACACACACACACACACACAGAGCCAAAAACTGTCGTCAGAAAACAACAACAAAAACAACAACAACAACAGTGGACTACTTACGCAGACACAGTTTGCTGCTGAGAAACTGCTTCAGCTGGACCAAAGCGCGATAACTGCTGCACATCAGCACCCTGTTTGCGTCCCTTGCAATACCCTGAAGCTCTTCGGTTTGCACGTTCTCTCCCACCCCTGAAATGACGACGATGATTATGATGATGATAATAGTAATAACAATGATTGATGATGATGATGATGATGATGATGATGATGATGATGATGATGATGATGATGATGATGATGATAACAACAACAACAACAGCACCAGCAACAACAAGAACAAAAACATTAATAATAATAATAATAATAATAATAATAATAATAATAATAATAATAATAATAATAATAATAATAATAATAAAAAAAAAAATAATAATAATAATAATACGCTGTTGTTTTCTCTGTTATTGATCAAGGTAATTTTGGTTTCTGTTACAACAGACTACATGCACGTAATTCAGTACTGTGTGGTGTTTCTGTAACGTGTCAGCCAGTGTACAAATAAAACAAAGGTGAAAAAGAACATAATCATTAGTAACGATAAAAATGTTGCCATAACCTATGTGGTCGTAGGGGAGCGAGGCATCGGAGACCTCAGCTTCTCTAGGGGCCAGCATGTTGAGGGCGGCACCCATCTCCTCTTCCTCGCTGCTTTACCTTCCCTGACCCTAAAAGACGGCAGGTACCCATTTACAGCTGGGTGAACTGGGGGGGACTGTACTGAAGCCAAGGCGCGACAAACGGTCACCAATCCAACTGGTAACCATGCTCGATGCTGCTTAACCTTTTAAACAATTATCAGCGTAACCAGTTAGAGATTACGCGTTTGCTGAATGTAAATCATCCTCCTTCTTTAAAATATAGGTTGAACTGATGTTGGTCAAGCTGGTTTGTAGGGGTAGGGAGGGGGGAGGGTTTCTTAGCTTTATTCCCTGATCAGGGCAAGGGCGGGATGAAAATAAAAGTATGTAATACTTACTCTGTAACCCTTGAAAAATAAAGATTATTCAAAGAAAGATTATTAACCTTAGTTTGGGGGAAAGCGAGCGCTCTGACCACTGAGCTTGGTCAAGCTGGTTTGTAGGGGTAGGGAGGGGGAGGGTTTCTTAGCTTTATTCCCTGATCAGGGCAAGGGCCAGATGACAAAAAAAGTATGTAATACTTACTCTGTAACCCTTGAAAAAAATAAAGATTATTCAAAGAAAGATTAAACCTTAGCCTGGGGAAAAGCAGCCGCCGCTGTAGTCTAGTGGTTGGACTCGTAATCTAAAGGTTGCGGGTTCGATTCCAGCTTTCAGCTACGGCGTTGTGCCCTTGGAAAAGGCACTTTACGGCTATTTTCTCACCCCACCCAGGTGTAAAAGGGGTACCAACCTTGTGTTGGGGGTTAACCCTGCGATAGACTGGCGTCCTATCCAGGGGGAGTCTATGACTCTCAGTCGCTTAACGCCACAGAAACCGGGATAAGCACCGGCCTGATGAGCCTTAGGCTCGGGACAGACTTTAACTTAGCTGGGGAAAAGCGAGCGCTCTGACCACTGAGCTATCTCGCCCCCCCCCCCCACCCCCCACCCCCGCCCCCTAAATCCCTGGTGCACTTACCCACAGCGAACACAGTGATGTTGGCATCAGCAGCTTTCTTGGCCTGCAGCGCTGTGCGTTCAGCCTGCGCTGACTGTCCGTCAGTCACCACCACGGCTACCTTCTGCACACCTGGCCGCGAGTCCTGCACCGTGCACACACACACACAGGTGTGTATATATTTGTTTATGTATGTATGTATGTATGTATGTATGTATGTATGTATGTATGTATGTATGTATGTATGTATGTATGTATGTATGTATGTATGTATGTATGTGTGTGTGTGTGTGTGTGTGTGTGTGTGTGTGTGTCTGTGTGTCTGTGTGTCTGTGTGTCTGTGTGTGTGTGTATGTGTGTATGTGTATGTATGTATATATGTATGTATGTATGTATGTATGTATGTATGTATGTATGTATGTATGTATGTATGTATGTATGTATGTATGTATGTATGTATGTATGTGTGTGTGTGTGTGTGTGTGTGTGTGTATGTATGTATGTATGTATGTATGTATGTATGTATGTATGCATGCATGTATGCATGCATGCATGCATGCATGCATGTATGTATGTCTGTGTGTGTGTGTGTGTGTATGTGTGTGTAGGTAGGTAGGTAGGTAGGTAGGTAGGTAGGTAGGTAGGTAGATAGGTAGGTATTTAATTAGTTATGTGTTTATTTATTCATTCTTTTATATCCAGGATAGGGAGAGGAGATGGGCACCGTACCGCCCTCAATATGCTGGCCCCCTAGAGAAGCTGAGGTCTCTGATGCCTCACTACCCATACGACCGCCTAGGTTACGGGAAACCTTTACCTTTATATATGTGTGTATATATATATATATATATATATATATATATATATATATATATATATATATATATATATATATACAGAGATAGATAGATAGATAGATAGATAGATAGATAGATAGATAGATAGATAGATAGATAGATAGATAGATATATATAGATATATATCGAGGATAATGAAATAAGCACTTATGTGCTTTTTTTTACATCCAGTCCCCGTGTGTATGCAGTATTGTCAATCTTGTCATCTGTTCCCCACCGGCACACAATGGCCTACTCTTACGAAACGCGGAACAGGATTTAACATGTGCGCATGCAAGATGTTCTGTGTGCGTTGGCACACGGGGCCTCGGTTTATAGTCTCATCCGAAGAACTTGTGGGGGTAGAGTTGAGTCAGCACTGATGTTAACGCCAGGGGAAAAATCCCCTCGAACGGGAATCGAACCCAGGTCGTCAAATTGCGAGCACAGTATTCTGACCGCTAGGCTATCCCGTCCCCTTGTATACAGTGACCACAATCTCTTTTTTTTTTTTGCTGTCTCATCTTCCGTGCCATTCCTGTCCTGTAGTGTTCCCATGCCGCTCATTTCAATCTCTCCGCCGCAGCCATACTCAGATTCGTGATGTCTCATCCTCAGGGTTGGAAGTCCACAAGAGAACCCATCAATGTCAGGCCACCGGCCAGAGAGGCCCTGCACTGCTGCTGGGTCACTTTGGTGGTGTTCAGTGGTGCCTGTTCTGAGCTAATAATTATACACAGAACACCACTTACGAGGGGTCGAGGGGATTTTTTCCCTGGGGTTAAAATCAGTGCTGACTCCACCCTACCCACAAGTCCTTCGGATGAGACTATAAACCGAGGCCCCGTGTGCGAACGCACGCAGAACATCTTGTGCTCACGTTAAATCCTGTTCCGCTTTTCGTAAGAGTAGGCTATCGTGTGCCGGTGGGAACTGATGACAAGATTTACAACAACAACAAAACTGCATACACACTGGGATTGGATGTAAAAAAGCAAACGAGTGCTTATTCCATTTTCCTCGATATAAAAGAATATAATAAAATAAATAAAATAAATATAAAAACATACTAAGCCCCCTACTAACAACAGTGTTAGCTCAGTCGCGGAACCAGACTGAGTTTAGTCACCCACCCGAGGTGGCAATCAGTGCCACCAAATCAAAGGCAGTTTTTTTTCATTGCATGATGATCAGTTGTGATGAGGATGATGTAGCGATGCTGCTATGGGATTTATGTGCTTTGAGATTTCTTGACAAGGCTGTACTCTACGCGTATTAATGTCCTTGCGTCAACCGGGCCAGAGAGCTACAGACACCTTAAATATTGGTCAGGTAGTGTTAGCTTTTTCTCATGGTCTGATTCATAATCAGATTGACTACATTCTGTCACCCCAAAGATTCAAATCCAGCATAAACAAGGCAAATACAAGAACATTCCCAGGAGCTGACATTGGCAGTGACCACGACCTTGTACTTACCACCATCAGGCTGAAACTGAAAGCAAAACAACAGCCAAAAAGCCCACGCATAAGATTCGACCTGGAAAAACTCAAAGACCCAACAGTGGTTGAGATCTTCCAAGCCAACATTGGAGGAAAGTTCGCCGCACTCACAGCCATTGACAATGATGTGAACACATTAGCCAACAACATCAAAGAAGTGCTAACGACAGCAGCAGAAGAAACATTAGGCAGAAGCAGAACAAAGAAACAACCCTGGGTGACAAATGAGGTTCTTGACCTCTGCGACAAAAGAAGAGAACTTAAGAAGCAAAAGTTCACAAGTCAAGAAGCCAACAACAAGTACATGGATAGCCACAGAGAAGTGAGGAAAAAGATGAGAGAAGCCAAAGAAGCGTGGATAGAAGAACAATGCAACAACATCGAAGATGGAATGGCCAAGGGAAACAGCAAAACAGCTTACAACACTCTGAAAGCACTTACGAAAACCACACAGCCTAAAGCCTCTGTTATTGAAGACAAAGAAGGAAATCTTTTAACGGAAAACAATGCCATCCTCCAGCGCTGGACAGAATACTGTGAGGGATTGTATAACTACCCACTACGCCCAGATACCAACATAGTTTCCAACAAACCCCCTGAACACCAAGATAAAGACCCACCAATACTAAGGTGTGAAGTAGACACAGCTATTAAGCAATTGAAGAAGGGGAAGTCCCCTGGAATCGATAACATCCCAGCTGAACTCATAAAAAATGGAGGGAATGAAACAGCAAGGCGATTCACAGACCTTTGTCAGAAGATCCACGACACCAAAGAATGGCCAAAAGAATGGACACAGTCTCTTGTAATACCCCTGCCAAAGAAAGGAAACCTCAAGCAATGCCAGAACTACAGAACCATCAGTCTCATAAGCCATCCTAGCAAGATCATGCTGCAGGTAGTCCTCAACAGACTGAAAAACCAAGCAGAAAAACTCCTGGCAGAAGAACAAGCGGGCTTTAGACCAAAACGCAGCACAATGGAACAAATTTTCAACCTGAGAATTCTGATAGAGAAGCATCTCCAACACCAAAAAGACTTGTACCACAATTTTATTGACTTCAAAAAGGCCTTTGACAGGGTATGGCATGACGGCCTCTGGCAAGTACTCAGGCACTTCAACATTGACAACTGCCTAATTGAAGTCATCAAGGCTCTGTACGAGAATGCAAGAAGTGCAGTTTTCATGAACAACCACGTGGGCGAGTTCTTCAAGACCACGGTTGGAGTCCGCCAGGCTGCCTTCTCTCACCTGTACTCTTCAACCTCTTCCTCGAAAACATCATGACAGAGACACTGCAAAATCACCACACTTCCATCTCCATTGGTGGAAGACCCCTTTGCAACCTCAGATTTGCAGATGACATTGACCTCATGGGCAGCAGCAAACAAGAACTGCAAATCCTCACAGACAGTCTAACAGACCGAGCGAGCGCATACGGCATGGAGGTCAGTACAGAGAAATCGAAGATCATGGTCAACAGCGCGAGTAATGACAGCACGGAAATAAAGATGAATGGAGAAATATTGGAAGAGGTGAGCCAATTCAAATACTTAGGCTCCATCCTAACAAAAGATGGCACATCAAACAATGAGGTGAAAGCTCGCATTGCAACAGCAACATCTGCTCTAGTCAGACTCCAGAGGATCATCAGAAGCAACAACATCAGCTTCTGCACCAAATACCACCTCTACAAATCCCTCGTAATATCTATCCTCCTATATGGCTGTGAATCATGGACTCTGACAGCAGAGTTAGAGAGAAGAATCCAAGCATTCGAGAACAAGTGCCACAGAAGACTCCTCAAAATATCATACAAAGAACACAAGACCAATAACTATGTGAAAGAGGAAATCAAAAAGCGTGTGGGCCCCCAAGAGCCTTTGCTCTCCACCATAAAGAGGAGAAAGCTGATGTGGTTTGGTCACACCACAAGACACAACACCCTAGCAAAAACCATCTTGCAAGGAACAGTCGAGGGCAAGAGAAGAAGAGGCCGCCAAAAGAAATCATGGGTTGACAACATCAAAGACTGGACCGCCCAACCCCTACAACACCTCCTACTAGCCACACAGGATCGTGAAGCATGGAAAAAGATCTCCGTTGCGTCTTCTCTCATGTCCCCCCTACGTCCTTTGGGACAT
>CM060341.1:205279-227779 GCA_030674155.1 Stramonita haemastoma
TTGCTTCAAGTCGGGCATTTCTTTCATGAAGTCAGGGCTGAAATCAGACACAGGACAGCCCTGCAAGTCTAAAATCTGTAACTTTCTAAACAAAGACTTTGTCTTCAGGGATTCCAGTCCACTAAAGGATAAATCTAGAATAAGTACCTCAGGCATGAAGTCAGAGAACAATTGCAGATTGGAATGCTGGTCCAGGACTCTAGACATATTCAGTCTTACCAATGATGTTAGCCGGAAATTTCCACTGAAGCCAGAAAGACTAGGTGACAGAGGATTGCCAGCAAGAGCCAGTTCCTTCAGATTCTTTAGCGGTGTGAAGTGGTTTAAGTCGAGATCGTAGAGTAAATTATCACTCAGATCCAAGACACGAAGGTTAGGTAATGTGATTTCACTGACATTTCTCCAGCCACATGCCTCCACGTTCAAATGGATCAGCATGGTGTTGTTGATGACAGAGTCTAAGGTCAGTCCCGTGCCTCTGGCATCTACATAACGGAGATGCAGAACAGTCTCTGAGCGAGCCAGTGGATTACCAAAGCAGACACACTGGTCAAAGCAGACCTCGTCCATTTGACACATCAGTTCGTCATCCTGTTGTGGACATTGAGCTGCACCATCACACAGGTGTTGCACGTGCATGCATATTCGTCTGTCCAGTCCCCGGCATCGGTACAGTCCTTCACAAGTGTATGTATCACACCCCATTTCGTCTTCCTGACCTGGACAATCGTGCATGCCATTACACCTGGTGTAGACAGGTAAGCAAAACCCATCACCTGGACACAGGTAGTGTGTAAGTGGACACTGGGCTGTACCATCAACTAGGGGAACAACCATGAAGTGTCCTTCTCCATCCAAATTGACCACTGCTGGAGGTTTGACCACACTGTACGTGACAGTGTCAAGATCAGTGTACTGACAGCCAATCTCGTCCATTGACGTTCTACAATCAGTGGCCCCATCACAAATGCGGCTTGATTGGATGCACTATAGGAAAAATCAAAACATAAAGGAGAGAATAGAAACCAATGTAAAAAGGACAAACATGATGACGACGACGACGACGATGATGATGATGATGATGATAGTTTTTTCTTCAATGTCCACATTTATAAACTGCGTGCCGTCAAACAATCAATACTTTAAAACGGGATTTGTCATTGGTAGTACTTCCTGAAAATGAGGATATTGGTTTTGTTTTTGTTTTTCCTCCTCTATGACCAAAATATTATGATCTCTAGACCTATGTCTAATTTCGTTGACAGATGATGGTTGGACAATGTACCCAGGTAGCTAATTTGTTATGTTTTATTTACTACTTTTTGTTTGGTTTTGTTTTAATTACTTCTTACTTATTATCGTTTTTTCTGGTTTCATTTTGTTTTTGTTTTCTATTAAAATGATCATTCGATTGTTTATTATTAATTTTAATTCCCTGTATTTGAGCCTTTGTTATTCTATTATCATCTTTTGTCCTTACATCCTGTCTTCTGTGTATTACTGTCTTTGTGTCTTGGTCTTGTTATTTATTGTTGTTGTTAGTTGGAGGTGCTTCTTCAATTGATATAACCCCTGATTAGGGCAGGGACTGGATGTGAAAAAAAAACAACAACATGAGTGCTTCTTCATTATCCTCGAAATAAAAGAATTTGATTTGATTTGATGAAAATAATGCCAATACCTTATCATATGGAGAAAGACACGTAAGGCTTAATGATGACATTAACATTATCAAAACAGTGCATTAATTTATTGATACATTTAACATATTTACGACATAAGTAACAAATAATGTAAATGGTTTTGGGATGGAGCTCTTCATACCTTGGGTGGTGAAATGTAAAGGGAGGAAACTACTGAGCTGAGTAATCCACAAAGTTTCTTCCCTTGGTTTCATAGCTTCTGGTTAAGGGTCTTGTTTCTATTTTGTTTTTTTTTCAGTTTGGAAGCGTTGCATATTTTCCTCCAGTATTTGTGTAATGGTGTTCATATATCTGGGCAGCAGATTTGTTATGTGTATGTCACTTGTTGCATCAGCATCAAATATTAACTCCTCATGGGGTGGGCCTAAGATAAGCTGTAGCTTGATACCTGTCCCTTGCTGAATTGTTGTTTGATTATGTTGTATGTGTGTTCAATGAATTATTTTTAAACCAAAATGACAAAAATAACGAAAAAAAAGCTAAATTAAGAGGGAAATGGAGATGAAGGATGAATGCCATCACCACTGTCACTTCCTATTGCTCTTCTGTTACCGATAGTAATGACACTAATGAAGTAATACTGGTAATGGTGATGATGATGGTGATGATAATGGTGATGATAATGATGATAATGATAGTTGTGATAAAAACAAGACTCTCTCTCTCTCTCTCTCTCTCTCCTCTCTCTCTCTCTCTCTCTCTCTCTCTCTCTCTCTCTCTCTCTCTCTCTCTGTGCTGATTGTGCATAAGGATATATTCCATATTATTTTCACTCTTGTATTGCTATTGCTTATATACGTTGATTGGCACAGTATTGCCTTGATTGTCCACAGTTAATTGTTTTGTTCTGCCTTATCTTATTTTATGTTTTCTTTTATTGTTTTTCATTTTGTGTTTTCAAAACCTGTCCCTTTTCTATAATTATCTGAACCACACCACCTGAACACCAGGTTGCTGTTTTAGGTCTACTTGACTCTATTTCTGAAGTAGGCCTACACTTAATTTGATTGAGTTTTTATACCACTGTGTGTAATATGTAGTGTGATTTGATTTGATCTTGATTATACCATTGTGTGTCATATGTAGTGTGATTTTGATTTTGATTTTAATCCTTCTTAATTCATTCCATCCCCAATCAAGTGCTAACATTCCTCCCATATTAATAATCTCTCTTCACCAATCTTTGCACTCATTAATAACTGCTTACAAAACTACCTGTAATAGATGCATCCAAGACACAATACCTGGCCCTTCAAAAATGGCTTACGAATTTGCCACCTAAACATAACCCATGCAATTAACAAAATGGAAGATATATCAACACTCATCACAAACCAAGGCAACCCATTCCACATACTAGGGCTTTCTGAGTCAAGACTCACTGAACATATAACCGATGCTGACATACACATTCCAGGTTATAAAATCCTGCGGAAAGATCCACAAAAGCCAAAAGAAACAGGTATCTTAATCTATATTAGCGATTCTGTAACGTTCAAACGTCTGCCCGTTCTAGAACGTCATGAAATAGAATCTATCTGGATCGAAGTTTCCATGAAAGGTACACGGCCTGTTATGATGGGGTTCTGTTACAGGAATCCAAGTGAAAGAACAAATTGGATAGACAAATTTGACTCCATGATAAACGAAGTCCTACTTGAATCTCGGGAAATAATCTTACTGGGTGATTTCAATATAGACCTAACAAAAGTACATAATCAATGGACCCAAATTATGAATTCACTCAATCTTCACCAATTAGTTAAATCTCCCACAAGAGTCACGTCAAATTCAAACACATTAATTGACCACATCTATGTATCAAACCCAGAAAACATCATAGAAACTTGTGTCCCTGTCTACAACTGCAGCGATCACTACCCAGTCTGTGCCACATGGTCAAACAAAGGAACACAAATTCCCAAACCTGGCCATAAAACTAACCTATTGTTCCTGTGCAAAGTTTAATGAACAGCTTTTTCTCATAGACTTATGCAACTCCACACTCTCAGAAACCTTCAATATTACTGATCTAGACTTAGCCATTGAGTTCTGGATAAAAACGTTCACTGAAATCTATAACAAACATTCTCCATTTAAAACCATTAGGATCAAACACAACCCCAAACCGCCTAGGCTCACAAAGGAACTAGAGGAAGCATGTTATCTTAGAGACCTTCTAAAAGAACACAAATATTATGATGAGTCAAAACAATTAAGAAACGCCATAATCTCACAAAAAACGGCATGAAAAAAAGAAATATTTTCAAGACCTAATATCTTCCAAACAAAATTCAAAGACTGTATGGCGAGCAATAAATCAAATAACAAACAATCAATCAACTCCTAAATCAAATGTAATCACAGACATCTCCGCTGAAAAGCTTAACAACCACTTCATCAATGTTTCTCCCAACATAATTAGCAATGATAACTCAGAGTCCAATGATCTTAATGAATTAAAACAATACTGCCAAGAATAGCATATTCCTTCAAAACTTCACATACCTTTCATGTCTGTCTCAGAGGTCTACAACTATCTGACTCACCTCAAACAATCAAGAATGCGTGGTCTTGATGGAATAGACAACAGTATATTAAATTTATCAGCTCCAGTTATCACAGACACCCTAACATATATATGTATGTATATATATATATATATATATATATATATATATATATATATATATATAATATATAATATATATATATATATATATATATATATATATATATATATATAAAACACCTCTGCCTTGATAAGAACTATTTCCCCAACGCCTTCAAATGTTCTAAAGTAATCCCCATCTACAAGTCTGGCGATACTTCTGATCCTTCAAACTATAGGCCCATCTCCATTATACCAATCCTTTCAAAACCACTGGAAAAACATATGAATAAACACTTCGTCTGTCATGCAAAAATCAACAACTTACTTCATCCTAATCAGTCTGGATTTAGAATAAAGCACTCGTGTCATACAGCACTAACCAGTCTTGTAGATAATTGGCTATCAAGCATCAATGACAATAAATTTTGTGGAGTATTATTTGTTGATTTCAAAAAAGCATTTGATACAATTGACCACAAACTTCTCCTAAAAAAGCTAAACCTGTATAACATTTCTATAAAAACCCTAGGACTACTCGATTCATATCTTACAAATAGGCACCAGTGTGTCTCAATAGCTACATCAACATCCAAACTAAAGCCCATCCATTATGAAGTACCACAGGGATCTATATTGGGCCCTATTCTCTTTTCATTATACCTAAATGACCTTCCTCTACATATCAATTCCAAATGTGAACTATTTGCAGATGACACAACCATACATACGAGCCATAATGACATTGACTATCTCACAACCTTATTACAAAAAAGCACTGACGACCTTGTCAAATGGACTGAACTGAACCACATGTCTATCCATCCCCAAAAAACAAAATGCATGCTTATCACTACCAGACAAAAGCGACAAAAATTACCACATAAACTATTTCCAGTTCACATAAAAAAGGAATCAATCGAACAGACCTCTTACCACAAAGTTCTAGGAGTGACAATTGATGAAAATCACAGCTGGTTCTACCACATATCTCACCTATGCAAATACTTGTCCAAAAAAGTCTACCAGTTGATTAAAATTAAACACTTTCTCGATTTCATTTCAAGGAAACTGTTTTTTTCAAGCTTAAATACAATCCTCAATAGACTATGCTGCAACCCTGTGGGACTCTGCCAGTGCAAATATCATGAAACCATTACTAAGTCTGTATAAACGTGGTCTCAAACTGGTCCTTCTGAAGAAAACAACCTTGCTAGAGGGGATTATACTCAGTTGAATATCCTTCCCCCACACCAAAGACTAAAATATAACAAAGGCATCATGCTGTTTAAGATACTGACAGGAAATGTCCCCACATTCTTAAAAGACAAATTCCCAATGAATCATTCCAGAAATACGGTAAAGCCAAGTGTCCCAATCCCAAGAATAGACTTGTTCAAATTTAGCTTACTATACTCAGGCCCTACGCTATGGAACTCCCTCCCTGACTCAATTAAACAGCATCAATCATTAACAACCTTCAAAAATCACCTTCTAATCTACTTGATGAATCAAAAATAACAAACCACACTTCTCCCCTCTAAAACTATCTGCCCTCTCCCTCCTCACTTATCTCTGATTATGATGATCTTATGACTATAATCATAAGACTAAGTGAGGTGTGTGTGTGTGTGTGTGTGTGTGTGTGTGTGTGTGTGCGTGTGCGTGTGTGTGTGTGAGTTGGGTTTTTTTTGTTCAAAAACGTGTGCTTTATGGGACTTATTTTGATAATAGATGGTGGGATTGATGTTTTCAATCATTTAACCTCATCATATTCTCATGTTTGCTCTTTAATTTTTGTTTTTTGCTTTGATTGGTTTTTGTATGTTTTTTTGTACTCAAATCAAATTCTTCATTGATTCTTTCTTCATATTTTCGTTTCTGAATGAGTGCCTTTTTATAACATTACCTTACTATTGTATCTCTGTCTTATTTCTTACCTGTTGTTGTTGTTCTTTCTCACCCTTTATCAAAATCTTATGTTTTATGGGACATATTTTGATGATAGATGGTGGTGGATTGATGTTTTCAGTCATCTAACCTCATCATATTCTCATGTTTGATCTATAATCATTGCGCCTTTTTTTTGTTTTTTTTGTTGTTTTTTTTGTTTTTTTTGGTTTTTTTTTTGTTTCTTTGTTTGTTTGTTTGCTTGTTTATTATTCAAATCAAAATCATCATCGATTCTTACTTCTTATTTTCGTTTCTGAATGAGTGCCTTTATTTATAACATTACCTTAATAGTGTATCTCTATCTTATTTCTTACCTGTTGTTTGATACTTGGTATGGTTTGCTCTTGGTAATTGGATCATTATAATTGTTCTTGTTTTAGTTGAGGCTGTTTTTTTATCTTGATGTTATCCCTGAAAGGGGCGGGGACTGGATGTAAAAAAGTACATGAGTGCTTATCTATTATCCTCGAATAAAAGAATTTTGCCTTGCCTTGTCTTGTCTCTCTCTCTTTCTCTGTCTGTCTGTCTGTCTGTCTGTCTGTCTGTCTGTCTGTCTGTCTGTCTATTGATGACATGCAGGCGAACCTGTGACTGAGTCAGTGAGTGAATGTGTGTGTGTGTGTGTGTGTGTGTGTGTGTGTGTGTGTGTGTGTGTGTGTGTGTGTGTGTGTGTGTGTGTGTGTGTGTGTGTGTGTGTGTGTGTGTGTGTATGTGTGTGTGTGTGTGTGTGTGTGTGTGTGTGTGTGTGTGTGTGTGTGTGTGTGTGTGTGTTAGTTTTTTTTCTCCCCCTTTATCAAAATGTTATGTTTTATATGACTCATTTTGTTGATAGGTGGTGGTGGATTGATTTTTTCAGTCATTTATCGCATCATATTCTCACGTTTCTTCTTTAATTACTGCACTTTTTAAAAAATCAAATCATCATTGATTGTTACTTCTTATCTTCGTTTCTGAATGAGTGCCTTATATATCATTACATCATTACTGTATCTCTGTCTGATTTCTTGCCTTTTTATATTTGGTTTGGTTTCTTGCTCTTGGTATTTGGATCATTATTATTGTTGTTATTTAGTTAGAGGTTATTTTTTATCTTGATGTCATCCCTGAAAAGGGCGGGAATGGATGTAAAAAGAGCACACGAGTGCTTATTTATTATCATCGAATAAAAGATTTTACCTTGCCTTGCCTTTGCCTTGCCTTGCAAATTTGCCTTGCCTCTCTCTCTCTCTCTCTCTCTCTCTCTCTCTCTCTCTCTCTCTCTCTCTCTCTCTCTCTCTCTCTCTCTCTCTCTCTCTCTCTCTCTCTCTCTCTCTTCACAAACCACATAAATTTGCGCAAGACCAGACGACGATCAATTACTACAGTTCATGCTGATCCCAAAACTACTATGGCCCCTAATGATATATGAAATCTGCACCAGCATGGTAGAGGCAATGGACGCCAAAATCAACAAATTCACAAGGAAATGGCATAAGTTCCACCCTGTCTCACCGATATAGCGCTGTACTGTTGGCAAAGTTAAAACTGCCACTGAAATCCATCCCAGAAGAAAACTAAGCAAGAAAAATCAGACTTCAGAGCATGTTGGAGGACACAGAAGACAAGGTGGTAGAAGCAATCAAGCCCCTGCTGAAGACAGGCAGAAAATGGATAGTCCAGGAGGGATAAATTCTGCCAAATAAAGTCTCAAGATCAGAGAGGTAACAGGACACACACAGACCAACAGACAAGGACTAGGGTCAACAAAAACAGAATGGTGGCCAAAGGCAAAAGCAAAAGCCAAACGGGACATGGTCATTCCAGAGATGAGGAAAGAAGACCAAACGAGACTCCAAAAAAGCAGTCCAACAGAGCCAGCAAGGGCAATGAACAACATGGGAGAGTGCGCTCCAAAAAAGTCTCACCTGGAATGACATTTGGCACATGGCCCCTCTCAGGATAAGCTTCATTCTCAAATCCGCGTATGACCTACCATCAAATACAAACCTGGTGAAGTGGGGAAAATCAGACAATCCTGCATGCCCCCTCTGACGTGAAAAACAAACAGTGGAACATGTCCTCAGCTCATATAAGGTAGCCTTAGCCCAAGAAAGGTACACATGGAGGCACAACCAAGTGCTCAAAGAGATTGCACAAGCAGTCTGGTTCAGTACCTGCACCACAAGCAGCAAAATGAGGACACCAAAAGCTCCTGCAACCTTCTTCATGGCAGGAGGAAAAAGTCATGGCCACAAACAACAGTACCATTCGGAACCTGCAAGCAGAGTCTGCTGGATGGAGCAGACGACTTGGAGTGCACTGCAGACCTCTCAGAATGGAACAGTCACTCTGAGGCCATCAACGAGAGTGGTATGAGACCTGACATAGTAATCAACTCCCATTCAACCAAGCAGCTGATCATGATAGAGCTGACTGTTCCATATAAGAACAGGATGGAGGCATCTCACGCCTACAAGACTGAAAAGTATGCAGATCTGGCTAACAGCCTGAGGAAAGAAGGCTATCAGGGTAAAGTCCTTGCTGCAGAAGTCGGAGCCAGGGGGTTTGTTGGAGAATCGGCATACACCCTCATGAAACAGCTCTTGATTGCAGAGAAGGAAAAAAACCAGAGCCCTGAAAGCCATGACACAAGCAGCTGAGAGATGTTCAAGTTGGATCTGGTCAAGGAGGAACAAAAGTGAACTGCATAAGGCGTAGATGACCCCAAAATATTGAGAGGCCCCTCAGCTTGTTGGCAGAGTGCTCGCCCAATTAACTGAAGGTTAAGCAGTGCTAAGCTCATCCAGGACTTGGACGGGTGACCATAGGTAGCTAATCCCAACCCCCCCCCCCCCCAAAAAAAAAAAAGTGCATATCCAGAGATCATGGGTTCAAATTCGAGTCATAACTCATAACATACATAAAGGGGCAGCAGAGAGACATCCAGAGTCATGAACTGGGTGTGGGCTGGCCTCCCTAGAGTGTAAGGAAGATTAAAAGCCTGAAACACTAGTTTGAAGGGGGTTTCTCCTCTGAGGACTCTCTGCTGCCATGCTCTATGCGAGTTTCTTACCGCTACAATTTTCAATCTAACTTATCCCAAAAAACAAGACAGAAAAACATCTTTTTGTACATAACCATATGTATAACAAACCACATACATTATCACCATATAAAAAAACCACATATTTAGGCAGAAACAAATTCAACGAGAGGTCAGTGTAGAATATATTGCCTTTAAAATTGAAGGGGCAATTGAGGACTGACCTGCCACCAATGACTAGGGTTCATACACATCTTGGCAAACAAGTCCGCTTTTTTAAAGAACGCCCAGAGGCAGAGGCAGACAAAGGAAGAGATGGGAGGACAACATCAACGAATGGGCAGGCCTAGAACTCCACAAAACCCTGAGAAAGGAAGAACCGAGTAAGGAATGGAGGGAACTGGTTGTCAAGTCTTCAGGGGTGCCTCCATGGTCGCCAGACTGAGGGATAGATAGATAGATAGATAGATAGATAGATAGATAGATAGATAGATAGATAGATAGATAGATAGATAGATAGATATATAGATAGATAGATAGATAGATAGAGGGAGGGAGGGAGGGAGGGAGGGAGGGAGGGAGGGACGGACAGACAGACAGACAGAGAGATAGATAGATAGATAGATAGATAGATAGATAGATAGATAGATAGATAGATAGATAGATAGATAGATAGATAGATAGATAGATAGATAGATGGGTAGGTAGGTAGGTAGTTAGATAGCTAGCTAGCTAGTAAAACAGATAGACAGATAGATAGACAGATAGATAGATAGATAGATAGATAGATAGATAGATAGATAGATAGATAGATAGATAGATAGATAGATAGGTAAGTAGGTAGATAGATAGACAGGTAGGTAGGCAGGTAGGTAGATAGATAGGTAGGTAGGTAGGTAGGTGGGTATGTATGTATGTATGTATATATGTATGTATGTATGGATATATGTAGGTAGGTAGGTAGGTAGGTAGGTAGGTAGGTAGGTAGGTAGGTAGGTAGGTAGGTAGGTAGGTAGGTAGGTAGGCAGGCAGGTAGGTAGGTACATAGAGGCAAAAGACGATCAAAGAGTCACTCCCATTGGAACAGCCTGCCTCATTTGTGATCTTGCCTCTGCTTTTCTTCAGCTGCAGTGGTTTGCACCAATTTTATCATTTTAGCAAAGAGAAGGAAGCTGGGAAGTATTCTCCATCAGTATTTTTCGTGTTGTATTGTGTTGTTTTGTGTTGTGTTATGTTGTGTCATGGTGTGTGTGTGTGTGGTGTGTGTGTGTGTGTGTGTGTGTGTGTGTGTGTGTGTGTGTGTGTGTGTGTGTGTGTGTGTGTGTGTGTGTGTGTGTGTGTGTGGTGTGTGGTGTGAGTGAGTGAGTGAGTGAGTGAGTGAGTGTGTGTGTGTGTGTGTGTGTGTGTGTGTGTGTGTGTGTGTGTGTGTGTGTGTGTGTGTGTGTGTGTGTGTGTGTGTGTGTGTGTGTGTGTGTGTGTGTGTGCGCGTGCTTCCTTGTCTGCCTATCCGTGTGTTTATTAGTATATCTGGTGAATAGGTTGACAAGTCCACATGAAATGCAGAGACACCAAAACAAGCAAACCCAAAATACCAACCTGTCCACTACCACAGGTGAAACTTTTTTCACTACAAGGCGGGAAGTGACAATTCACTTCGTCACTGTTGTCCCCGCAGTCATCTTTCAGATCACACACCAAGCTGTAGGGCACGTGCTTCCCGGTTGTCTGACAGATGAAATAAGGAGTTGCTGTCTGTTGACCCGTGGCCACTCTGCACGAGGCAGTGACGTGTGACACAGTGCCTCTGCTGTCCAGCTGACCCGAGCACAGACTGTGCTGATCACAGGCCAAACCCAGATGGGTGACGTGCAGCAATGGGCAGGTGACCACAGGAACAGGGGATCCAGAAGTGTTACGATGGTCAGCAGCGATGACGATCCTGTCTTTGAGGAGCTTTTCCTGTGAGATTGGTACTCCGCATTGTTGGTTTATCAGAGCCTTTTGATAATATCTTGGAATATCTGTTGTAAACATAATGCAGAATTTTTGTAACTGTCTGAGAGAGAGAGAGAGAGAGAGAGAGAGAGAGAGAGAGAGAGAGAGAGAGAGAGAGAGAGAGAGAGGGAGAGAGAGAGGAGGGTAACAGAATAGGCTTTAAACCCGTTCCCATAGTACAGTAAGGAGGGAGCTGAACACTACTAAAAAATATCAAAAAACTTTAAATAAAGATGTAGAAGTGTACCTCTTTTTCTGTCAACGTTTATTTATTTGTAATCACTGTGTGTTCATTTAAGAACTAATAAACCGCCCTTCTCACATTAACTGTTGCAGCACAAACACTTTGCAATGGATCACCTTGCAAAAAAAGAACATCAGATCCCTATCCCAATCCCCTGTGGAAACAAAGAATATCAGACCCCTATCACAATTCCTAGTGGAAACAAAGAATATCATACCCCTGTCCCAATCCTTAGTGCAGTGGTAACAAAGAATATCAGACCCCTATCCCAATCCCCAGTGCAAACAAAGAATATCAGACCCTTATCACAATCCCTAGTGCAAACAAAGAATATCAGACCCTTATTACAATCCCCAATGCAAACAAAGTATATCAGACCCTTATCACAATCCCTAGTGCAAACAAAGAATACCAGACCCCAATCACAATCCTCAGAGCAAACAAAGAATATCGGCCCCCTATCCCAATCCTTAGTGCAGTGTAAAACAAAGAATATCAGACTCCTATCCCAATCCTTAGTGCAAACAAAGAATATCAGACCCCTATCCCAATCCTTAGTGCAGTGCAAACTAAGAATATTAGACTCCTATCCCAATCCCCAGTGTAAAACAAAGAATATGACTCCTATCCCAATCCTTAGTGCAAACAAAGAATGTCAGACCCCTATCCCAATCCTTAGTGCAGTGGAAACAAAGAATATCAGACTCCTATCCCAATTCCCAGTGTAAAACAAAGAATATCAGACTCCTATCCCAATCCTTAGTGCAAACAAAGAATATCAGACCCCTATCCCAATCCTTAGTGCATTGCAAACTAAGAATATTAGACTCCTATCCCAATCCCCAGTGAAAAACAAAGAATATCAGACTCCTATCCCAATCCTTAGTGCAAACAAAGAATGTCAGACCCTATCCCAATCCTTAGTGCAGTGGAAAAAAGAATGTCAGACCCCTATCCCAATCCCCAGTGTAAAACAAAGAATGTCAGATGCCTATCCCAATACCCAGTGTAAAACAAAGAATATCAGACTCCTATCCCAATCCCCAGTGTGAAACAAAGAATGTCAGACCCCAATCCCAATCCCCAGTGTAAAACAAAGAATGTCAGACTCCTATCCCAATCCCCAGTGTAAAACAAAGAATGTCAGACCCCTATCCCAATCTTTAGTGCAGTGGAAAAAAAGAATGTCAGACTCCTATCCCAATCCCCAGTGTAAAACAAAGAATGTCAGATGCCTATCCCGATCCCTAGTGTAAAACAAAGAATATCAGACTCCTATCCCAATCCCCAGTCACAAAAAATGGTGGAGTAGCATTATGGATTTTACAAAACTGGTGGCCATTAAAAGCATTGAGTTAAATCATGAATTTGAACACCATCATCTGCTTCTCAAAGTCAGCTGGAAGTATTCCATTCCTGTTTCTTGCTGAAAAGAAAATATTGTTTTGCAGAAAACCAGGAATAAACTGCTCCTTTTTAGTATCCTATCCACAATGTTTGCAGCCATCTTGGATTTGTAAATATGTTTTATGTCTCAAGACCACTTTTTACTGATAATACTATTAATAGCTCTTTCATAAAAACAACAACAAAAAACAAAAAACTGCACACAACTACTGAGTGGAATCTTGAATTCAGATCTTCAAAGATTAATGGGAGGGCTTAACATTTGGACAGACAGATTTACAAGATGTTCCTTTTCATAAACAAGTTTCAAAAACAGAAATAAACAGTCATGATAGAGTATCAATAGCAGTCAGAGATGATGCTTTTAGGAAGAAGTGGATAGAGGGAAAGGACCTGGATCTCTCCACCAAAGCAGAACAGATTTGCCTTGGGGGCTGATGGCGCTAAGTTTAAACAGGGCTTTGGGGGCTGATGGCGCTAAGTTTAAACAGGGCCTTGGGGGCTGATGGCTCTAAGTTTAAACAGGGCCTTGGGGGCTGACAGTGCTAAGTTTAAACAGGGCGTTGGGGGCTGATGGCGCTAAGTTTAAACAGGGCCTTGGGGGCTGACGGCGCTAAGTTTAAACAGGGCCTTGGGGGCTGATAGCGCTGTAGTGTGGAAGTTCTCTACTAGAAGAGGATAACACCAGGAAGGTCTAGTTTCAGGATTGTTATGAATTCAGGGTCTGACTGTGAAGTTATGTCTGTTGTGGACCAGAATGATCTTAGTCACTATGTAGTCAATTATACACCAGGGAGTCTGATGTCATGTCAATGTGAAGTAACTTGTAGGACCATGAGGGTCCATGGGAAAAAAAGTGACTGTACCGTTGACGGTTTGGTGCTGGTACAGTGAAAGCTTATGTGTCTAGTCTAACAGACAAACGTGTACAGCATCCATAGCTGGATAGCAGAGAAACACATGCTTGTGGAAGGTTGTGGTTGAAAGGTTGTGGTTCAGGACTCAGACAATCAAACTATTCTGATGTGTGAGTCGGATGACATCGCCCTGGAATATTCTTGCAGTGGAGATACTGGCAAAGAATCAATAGGCATATTCGAGTACATAAAGCAAGAAGAGAAAAAAATGTTGCCAGAAGAATGAGTCAAACTTTCCAGAATTTACAAAAGGACACAGTGTCCTAACACACAACACGCAGAGACAGTGGCACGACCTGAACAGGAACTACATCTTCTTTGGGACCTGATCCGGTTTTGTATAGGCTAACATTGCAGGCTGTAGACTCGAAAAGGAAAGATTGTTTTGAAAATTGAGACAAGGACAATAATGTATACAATCTAGATGTACATACCACTCTACTGCCATGATTTCCATGTCACTGTAACTGTGTTGCCATCCATATCTTTTGTAACTGCGCCGTGCTATATGGCCTCATTACTGAATAGCAATAAAATTTGTTCACTGTTCATTGTTGATTGTTCTGTGTGTGTAAGTGCATGTGTGTGTGTGTGTGTGTGTGTGTGTGTGTGTGTGTGTGTGTGTGTGTGTGTGTGTGTGTGTGTGTGTGTGTGTGTGTGTGTGTGTGTGTGTATGTGTGTGTGTGTGTGTGTGTGTGTGTGTGTGTGTGTGTTTGTGTGTGTGTGTGTGTGTGCGCACGGTGGGTGTGTGCTCTGTGTGTGTGTGTGTGTGTGTGTGTGTGTGTGTGTGTGTGTGTGTGTGTGTGTGTGTGTGTGTGTGTTTGTGTGAATGTGTAGGATTAAAGTTTGAAACATAGTTCATGGCAGGCAGAATGTTTAAAATGTATCCATCTAAAGGTACAAAAGGAAAAAAAATACACAGGACTAAGAATCTACCTAAATATATGGGTTCCAAGTCTTCCCTAACATATTTAAAACTACGTTTCCTTGTGAATCTGTCCAGGGCAGACAATCGATGAGACCTGGGGTAAATCATGGCAAAATAACCGTCCTCAGTGGATACCATGGTATACTCCAGGTAATAAGCAACTGCTCCTCCCCTCCACTTCCAAGTGTGAAAGTACCTGGCAACAAAAAAAAAACCTCATAAGGAAAAGATCATGGTCTGTACACTGAGTCAAAGTATTGGTAACAAAAGAAAAACAATGTCATAAGGAAATGACCATGGTCTCTACATTGAGTCAAAAAAAAGTTAAAGTCTGTCCTGAGCCTAAGGCTCATCAGGCCGGTGCTTATCCGGTTTCTGTGGCATTAAGGACTGAGAGTCATAGACTCCCCCCTGGATAGGACGCCAGTCTATCGCAGGGTTAGCACCCAACACAAGGTTGGTACCCCTTTTGCACCTGGGTGGGGTGAGAAAATAGCCGTAGTGTGCCTTTTTCCAGGGCACAACACCATAGCCGAAAGCTGGGATCGAACCCGCAACCTTTAGATTACGAGTCCAATGCCCTAACCACTAGACTACAGCGGCGGCTGTACATTGAGTCAAAGTACTGGTAACAAAAGAAAAACAATGTCATAAGGAAAGGACTGTGGGTTGTACATTGTCAAAGTACTGGTAACAAAAGAAAAACAATGTCATAAGGAAAGGACTGTGGGTTGTACATTGTCAAAGTACTGGTAACAAAAGAAAAACAATGCCATAAGGAAAGGATCCTGGTCTGTATATTGAGTCAAAGTACCTGGTAACAAAAGAAAAACAATGTCATAAGGAAAGGATAGAGGGGTGTAAATTGAATCAAAATATGTATTGCAAGTATATAGCAGATGGAACAATCAGGAAGGGTTCACCTGGAACAGAAGAGACATAATTTTCTTGGGGAAACGGGGGAGGGGGGGGGGGTGTCCCTGGGCTAGAGCTCCAGGTTCACCAACCATGAGATTTGATGTATGCCACCGTTTTAGCCCACCATAAACATTCACTTTTCTGTATAAAACAACAGTGATCGGAATGTACTATGTTCGTCTTGATCATGTTGCAATTGTTTCATTATTCTTTTACCTTTAAAAAAATAGCATCAATTTTTTTTTTAAGACAGGTATACTTCAGTTGGATAAACCACCTTTCATACAGTTCTGATTGGCATGGAAAAGGGAAATAAAATGATTGTGTGTGTTTAAATAGAGAAAAAAAAAACTATTTCAATATCTGTGTTTTGCTTTTGGATACATCCACAAGACAGCATTTAAATTGACATCACAATTACAGTTACGTGACAACTCTATACCCAGCCTTAAAACATAATGTATAAACTACCCCCTAAAAATATCAATCCTAATGTCACATTTATTATGTGTTCCTGGCCCAGTCCCAGTCCCACTGTCCCATTATCCCACTGTCCCAATATCCCACAGTCCCATTATCCCACTGTCGCATTATCCCACTGTCCCATTATCCCACTGTCCCATTATCCCACTGTCCCATTATCCCACTGTCCCATTATCCCACTGCCCCCTTATCCCACTGTCCCACTGTCCCATTATCCCACTGTCCCATTATCCCACTGTCCCATTATCCCACTGCCCTCTTATCCCACTGTCCCATTATCCCACTGTCTCACTATCCCATTATCCCACTGTCCCATTATCCCACTGTCTCATTATCCCACTGTCCCATTATCCCACTGTCCCATTATCCCACTGTCCCCAATGTCCTAATATCCCCACTGTCCCATTATCCCACTGTCCCATTACCCCACTGTCCCCAATGTCCTAATATCCCCACTGCCCCTTTATCCCACTGCCCCCTTATCCCACTGTCCCATTATCCCACTGTCCCAATGTCCTAATATCCCCACTGTCCCATTATCCAACTGTCCCATTATCCAACTGTCCCATTATCCCACTGTCCCAATATCCCACTGTCCCATTATCCCACTGTCCCATTATCCCACTGTCCCATTATCCCACTGCCCCATTATCCCACTGCCCCCTTATCCCACTGTCCCATTATCCTACTGTTGCGAAAGGAGCATTGGATCGGATCATCTGCCTGTTATGAAATTCCAACAGAAAAGTAAAACAACTGAAAATTGTAATACAACCAGAGTCATAAACAAAACTATACTTCTAATGTAGAAAAGCTTAAATGGGATGATGCAAAAAATGATAATTTTATTAATCCATTTTGAAGTGACAATATGAACAACAGAATGGCAGATTATTTGAATCTGTTAAACTTTGATGTCTTCACTTGTGCACACATTCTCACTCCCTCCGCTCGTCGGCAGATACTTTGTCCTTTAGAATACCTAGATTCAACCTATCTACCGTTGGCCGCTGCTCTTTGTCTGTTTCTGGTCCATCAATCTGGAACGACCTTCCTCTCTCCCTCCGGCAAAAGCCTACTTATGACACTTATAAATCCAACCTCAAGACACACTTATTTCAAACCTAAGTTTTTCTCCTGTTTCCATCTCTTACTTGTCCCTGCCTTCAATATCTACCTGCCAACATTTATAGGTGTGTGTGCGTGCGCGCGTTCTGCGTGCGTGCGTGCGTGTGTGTATGTGTGTGTGTGTGTGTGTGTGTGTGTGTGTGTGTGTGTGTGTGTGTGTGTGTGTGTGTGTGTGTGTGCGCGCGCGCGCGCGTGCGTGCGTGCGTGTAAGTGTACATTCGAATTTGTTAAAACTGTAAATTGTTGTTCATTGCTTGTGTGTTGTGTAGGTCGAATGCAAGTGCTTTGATTTGTTTTTAAAAGATATAGCGCTATACAAAAATCCATGTATAATTATTATTATTATTATTATTATTATTATTATTATTATTATTATTATTATTATTATTATTATTATTTCTAGAAAGTTTAAATGAAGCCAGCAAGTGTATGTATATTAGATGTAATGGTCAGAAAAAAGACATCTGAATGGTTTGAAAGAGATTGTTATCATCATGGCTTGGCTTCGCGAACGAAGATTAAGGGCACTGTCCACGTCTGGTGCAGGCTCGCTGGTGGCTGTTCAGTCCAATGCGTGACAAACAAACCCGGCCGCAGCGGCTGCAGGGGAAAGTTGATTCTGGGGTTGATGTAGGGGGGACGCGGTTCTTCCTCCTCATTCGCTTCTCCTCAAGGGTGGCTCTGTGATTGTCCTCAAAGGAGGAGACCGATTGATGCACAGTGTGTCGCCAGGCCTGCCGGTCAGCAGCAAGGACTGACCACTGGTTATGGTATATGACGCAGGCTGACAGAGATTTCTTCAGAGAGTCTTTAAATCTCTTCTTTGGTGCGCCTCTGTAGCGGTGTTCGGCGGAAAGTTCACCGTAGAGAACCATCTTCGGAAGGCGATGGTCCTCCATTCTAGATACAGGCTCTGCCCAGCGTAGCTGCGTTTTCAGCAACATGGCTTCAATGCTGGTGATCCCTGCTTGCTCCAGCACCTCAGCATTCGTGGTAAAGTCGCTCCAGTGGATGTCGAAGATGGACCGGAGACAGCGTTGGCGGAAGCGCTCCAGAATTCGCAGGTGGTGTCTGCATGTGACCCATGACTCGGAGCCTTACAGGAGGGTGGTCAGTACCACGGCTCTGTAGACACTGATTTTGGTGTCTTTCTTCAGGTGTTTGTTTTTCCAGACACGGTGGTAGAGTCTGCCGAAAGCACCGTTTGCCTATGCCAGTCTGTTGTCTACATCTTTATCAATCTTTGCATCAGAGGAGATTGTGCATCCCAGGTAGGTGAACTGCTGGACTGTCTTCAGTTCTGTCTCACCAATTGTAATGTGAGGTGGGTGGTACGCTACCTGAGGTGCGGGCTGGTAGAGAACCTCTGTCTTTTTCAGGCTGATTTCGAGTATGAAGAGCCGGGCTGCCTCTGCACAACAGGATGTTACAGGGCGGTTTCTGTGTGGGTTACAAGGGCATCAGCATCAGCAAAAGTAGCTCTCGAATTTGTTGCTCCAGGGTTTTGGTGTGGGCCTGAAGACGCCGCAGGTTGAAACGGGTGCCATCTTTGCGGTAGCGTACGAAAACTCCGTCTTCGTCATCAAGATCTTCTGTGGCCCGCTGAGGTGACCACCTGCCTGTTACCAGGCAGGGGCCCCCGCGGCGATCATTACACCTGGAAAGGAGAGGCTATGTTTTGCGCAGTCACTTTCCTTAGGGAGAGCAGGACGTTGTAGCACCAGACCTCAATCCTGCCGCAGGGGGTACAGTATCAAATACCGACACCCCCACCCCAAAGAGATTGTAGTGGGGCAAAAAAAGACAGTAATACGTACTTTAAGGCATTTTGGAAGAACAAGGCAGGAGGAGGATAGAACTGATTATGTGCAAGCAAGGAAAATGTAAAAAAAGCTGCTTAAGACAAGAAGACAAGAATTCAGGAATCTAAAGGCTGAAAGGTCAATATTTATGATTCTTCACATTGTTGGAAGGAGCTAAACAGTATGGGATGTGGAACTAGAACTCATTCCAAGAACAACACAGAAACAGTAGATAGGGTCCACCATTTCAAGTTTGTTTTTCAAAGCAACAAAAGTTCTAGCTATAACCACTGTCAAAGTGAAATAGACTAATTAGAACAAGCAGACCACGGAGTTAACCAAAAACAATTCAGAAGACAAGCTGAGAAGAGCAACAGACAGACAGACAGACAGACACAGACAGACAGACAGACAGACAGACAGACAGACAGACAGACAGACAGATACATAGATAGATAAACACAGATCGCTCGATCGATCGATCAATAGATTGACAAATAGAGTTGGTTAAAAAGTGTAGATAGATGGTTAGACAGACAGACAGACAGACAGACAGACAGACAGACAGATAGCGAGATAGATAGATTGATATATAGATAGAGGGATAGATAGATAGATAGATAGATAGATAGATAGATAGATAGATAGATAGATAGATAGATAGATAGATAGATAGATAGATAGATAGATAGATGGATAGGTTAGATTAGATTAGATTAGATTAGATTAGATTAGATTAGATTAGATTAGATTAGATTAGATTAGATTAGATTAGGTTAGATCAGATGAATTAGACAGACAGACAGACAGACAGACAGACAGACAGATACATACATACATACATACATACATACATACATACATACATACATACATACATACATACATACATACATACATACATACATACATACATACATACATACATACACGCACGCACGCACGCACGCACGCACGCACGCACGCACGCACGCACCACACACACACACACACACACACACACACACACACACACACACACAGCGCTTACTGATTGGAAACAAAGGCGGGTTCATGTATATAATTATAGACATCCATGTGAGTGTGTTTGCTCTGTCATAAACACAGATAACAAACAAGCCATTAAAAGCAAGCAATGTATTAGACGTACATATTTCTGATATAGCTGTCTTTTGTGTAGCTCTGATTGAATCGAACAGCGTGAAGGTCCACCCATAGGATGGCACTGGCAAATGAGTAGCTGAAAGCCTCCACAAAATCACTCCACTCCTGAGTGGAATGAAAACTGATGGGCACTGCCCCTCTTTCTTTACACATCGTGTCCAGATCTTCAAATTTCAAATGGCGGAATTTTTTGCTGAGCACAGGGATCTGCAACAATCGGAACAAAAGTTGAGCTGGAAAAAAAACTGAGTTTCACCGTTCAACTTTAGAAAGAAAACTTTAGAGAGAGAAAAAAAAATAACACCAAGAATATTCTTTTACAGATGAATGCAAGATTCAAGACAACTTTATCATCTGATACGAGAGAAGTGTTGTCAGACGCAACACTATTGGTGATAAGACAATGACATATTCAAAGCAAACCAAACTTAACAATTCTTATGACACGAATGCCAACAACCGAATGATAGGGAAACAAATTCACATGCAAACAGGAAAATGCTTTCTTTTAATGGGTGTCGCTGCTCTTGTGGCATTGTGGTGTCCTCGGGGAGAGCAGCCCGAATTTCACACACAGAAATTTGATACAAAGTGGTGCCGGCACGTCACACGATCATCTGGACAGGTCAAGACAGTCTTACAGGGAACAGTAAGGGGAGGGAGACAAAGAGGCAGACAGAGACAACATCAGAGAGTGGACAGACCTTGGGTGGAACGACCTGCTACAAAGGGCAGAGGACCGTGGGGAGCGGAGGAAGCTGGTTGCAGAATCTTCAGTTGTGCCCCCATGGTCCACGGGACTACGGGACAGGTGAAGGTGAAAGTGGCATACAAGTAAAATCATATATTCAATATGTACCAGCACGCATTCATCAGACATTGAAGACAGAAAAGCAACACACGGTGTCAGCTACGTGAGAAATTTACTGACTTGTGCAGCCTTCGGTAGCCTACATGCTTGATATTCCCATATCATTCCTACAACCTGTCATAACGGCATACTCATCAACGGCATGTAGATGTTTTACAAATTGTTCAAGATAGATGACTAGTCTAAGGTAACGCAGCCGTCTACAAAGTGAGGAAGAGAACCCTCAATTTTCATTTGAACCCAAACTTTTTCACTTTCTACGAAACTTTGAGTGGTGGTTAGGATACCAGACTTTGGAATAAGACTATACACAGAGGGTGTGTGTGCAACACACAGTGCATGTAAGTAAAACGAAAACGACAATAAGAAAATAATTATTGGCAAATTATTTAGTAAAAGCACCCTCAATAGGAACCATAGGATAATGGCAAAAGTGGTGATTACTTTCCTGAAACTGAAACCACGCTAGTTATCCTCTTCACAGTCTGTCACTGTTGGTTACTGTTGCTGTTAGTGTTGTGGTAGAATGACGGTAGCGAAACACAAAGAATCGATACAAACTAGATTGAAATCGAAATTTAAAAAGAGATATTTACCAAACGGGAAAATCGTGTTTTCCATCGATAGTCACAGGCATTCTCATCCTCAGCATGCATGCACTGAGGTGTCAGGTCACAGGGAAAATGTCTGCACAAGTGAGGCCACACAGAAGCGGAGCAGTTCCATTTCCAGTCATACTGGACTGGTCTGGAAGTATTCCGGTGAAAAGAAAACACCAGCTTGAACTTTGTGCTTAGCGCGGTCGAAATGACTTGTTGATTAATGAAACGGTAATACAAAGACATTGTACTGCCATCAGAGATGGCCCATCTTGAATTGATATCTTTGTGACACTTCAGGTCTTTGTCACTTATCTCTTTCTTTCCGCACATCACCGTGAACACTTGCAAAATCTCCTGACTGACTGGCTGTATTCTTGTCAAGAAAATGATGTGACCACTGGGTGCTGTTAACGTCCTGCAGTCTTCAAACATGGCCAGCCTCCCCAAGTCATGTGAAGGTTGTAGGTATCCTGCATCATCATCATCATCATCATCATCATCATCATCATCATCATCATCATCATCATCATCATCAACATCAACATCAACATCATCATCATCAACATCATCGTCAACAGTAGCAGCAGCAGCAGCAGCAGCAGTAGCGGCGGCGGCGGCAGGTGCAGCAGCAACAGCAGCAATAGCAGCAGCAGCAGCAGCGGCAGCAGCAGAAGCATTAGTAGTAGAAGTAGTTCTTTGTTGTAGCAGCAGTGGCAGCAGCAACAGCGGCAATAATATCAACAGCAGCAGCC
>CM060341.1:232779-245279 GCA_030674155.1 Stramonita haemastoma
ATAAGAGAAAATAAAACACCTAGTGAATCTTTGTGCCTTAAGTTTGGGGATCCTCTTAAAGGATGCAAGGGGGGTCATGAAACTGGATAGCTGGATAATAACCCAAACATTGCAATGCACTTTACATACATGCACAGGCAAGAGAAGTTGGGGAAAAAATGTAAATATTTCTCTCACACTCACACACTCTCTCTCTCTCTCTCTCTCTCTCTCTCTCTCTCCTCTCCTCTCTCTCTCCTCTCTCTCTCTCCTCCTCTCTCTCTCTCTCTCTCTCTCTCTCTCTCTCTCTCCTCTCTCTCTCTCTGCAATTAAGGTTTAATGTACTCCCACTTAATAACAATGTACATCGCTATAGTGAATCTGTTCATGATAAATTCTGTCCATTTTGTAAGAACCAGATCGAAAATGAAAACCATTTTGTGTTTATTTGTGCCACGTATGAAGATTTAAGGATAAAATTTCTAAAAGAATCAAAAGAACTTTCCCTGCACTTGTTACTCAGAGCCTCTGATCCTGACCACAGATATAATTTATCTAAATTTGTGTTTCATGCAACCAATAGGCGGAAAAAGTACTCTATTAGGTAATCCTGTGATGTACATTTGTCTAAACATGTTCACCTCTATCTATAACGCATATTATCAAGAATGTGTGCTACAACATGATTGTTTGTCCTTTTTTTCCTTATCTGCCCCTCTTATACTAATGTCTCTGATTCTGATCATTACAGTAAAAGGGAAATGTAAAATGAGGTTAGACAACTGTCCTGAAGACTTGAACTGTAGTAGGTATGAAATGTACATAAGCTTAAGATGTCCAGTGATTGTAGAATACAGATAGGTGCTATTATGTCAGATATTTTTCCTATTTTCTTTTCTATATTGTATTGTGGCCCAAGGCCGATGTGCAATTAAATCATTTCAGTGTTCAGTGTTCTCTCTCTCTCTCTCTCTCTCTCTCTCTCTCTCTCTCTCTCTCTCTCTCTCTCTCTCTCTCTCTCTCTCTCTCTCTCTCTGAGTGGCTTTCCTTGCTTGGCTGCCAGCAAGACAGTTTCTCTCCAGTTGTGAGTTAAAAGTTTTCTTTTTCTTTTTTTTTCTTTTCTTTTTTTACAACTATTCCTGTTCAGAATGTCAGTTGTGGGTCTCCCAGGATCACTGGAATGCATGTTAAACGCAGTGTTGCATGAACAAACGATGTTGTCTTTCAAAGTGGATGGGCCAGAACATCACACTGTTGTTGTGATTCGCTTGACTGGTAAGGTTACTCGCCATTTCCCTGTTGCTCTGGTTCAACATGGAATGTATCGAAGGAAGTGCCCGTCTCAGGTGAGCACAGACAGAAGGAGAGCCAAAAAGTATAGAACAAAGAATGTACAGAAAGTGAATGACCAAGTTTCTTTCCTCTCAGGTTTGTTTTTACCTACGCCACCAAGTATGTTTTATTCTACTGGCCATTCCGACAACAATATGGCTAGGAGATGTTTACATATGACACCCACTGCCCTCCCTCTTTGAGCCACAGTCAAGATAAACACTGTATTGACATGGTGCAGACTGACACAGACAGACAGACAGTGACCATTTTCTATGATAAAAAGGTCAGAAATGAGTTTTGTGGTGAAATCATGAATGTGGCAAAAGAGTGTGGCTGTAGTAGTTTAAATGGAATCAAAAAGTGTGTCCATGATAATGTGAATGACGTGGCTGATTGTGAAAGGTGGATTACGGTGTGGAAGATCAAGTAAAGCATGCAGAAAATGACAGCCATGAGATGCATGCAGAAAATGACAGAGAGGAAGAGGATGCAGAAAATAACAGAGAAAAAGTGTGTAAAGTGTGAGAGTGGGGAAGAGTGTGCTGACAGTGAGAGTGAGGAAGAGTGTGCAGAGAATGTAACAGGAGCAGAGTGTGCTGAGCATATGGAAGACGGAAATGACAGCTGCGAAATGCAAGAGACTGTAACAATAGCAGATATACTGTAAAGATTAGAGCAATTAACAGAGGAAGCTGAAAATGTCCACTCCATGTTGCCTGACATGAGACAGAGCACTACTAAGACTACTGCTGTGTTGAAAGGAAACGTTCACAAAGGTGTTTCTTAATTAATGAATGTAAACTTCCAGTGAGGTTTAACAATATGAAAAAAGTTACCTGATGAAGGACAGTATATCTATTTAGAACAATGATATGGAAATCATGTCATGAAGACTGTTTGGGCTGTTGCTTGTTATGCTTTTCATTGATTTTGTGTTTTGTGCCCAGTCCCCATCCCACTGTCCCTTTGTGAATGGGCGTCAATGCTTATCACAAATAAACAATTGTCATTCTCTCTCTCTCTCTCTCTCTCTCTCCTCTCTCTCTCTCTCTCTCTCTCTCTCTCTCTCTCTCTCTCTCAGATACAGCTCTAGAGATGTTTAATGATATTCCGAGGAATCAAGCTGAGTGCATGAAACGCAAAATTTATGTAGATCGGAACAGAAGTGAAGGGGAATGATTTGACCAAGACTGTAAAGATGCAAGGACTAAATGTTCGCAAACTTTTAAGAAAATTCCTTAAAACTAAAGATAAAGGTGATTGCTATATTTTTTGCCAGGCCAGAAAAGAATATAAGCATTTATTGTTTGAAAAGAAAAGACTTTTTTAACAACAGACTACTTCACAAATTGATAGAATCTTCTAACAATCAGAAAGATTTTTGGCAAACTGTCCATAAGCTGTTCCGGAAGCAAACTCAACCTCAGAATGATATTTCACTTGAGAGCTGGTTCACTCATTTTAAAAGTATCCTTGAAAAAGATGTCAGTAATGAAGAAATGGCAAGTTGCTCTGATCAAAGTAATGTCAATGCTTCCACAGATTCAGACTTTGATAGTGAAGAAAGGGTCAGTGTAGCAACAGACCTTGAAGATGTAAATCATGCTCTGAATTGTCCTATCTCAAAGGAAGAAGTCAGCATTGCCATTAGAAAACTCAAGTGTAAAAAAGCTGCTGGTCCTGATCAAATTATTGCAGAAATGATAAAACATGCAGGAGATGTTGCAGTGGAATTTTTTTTACAATATTGTTTAATAGTCTGTTTGACAGGGGGGCATATCCTAAATGTTGGACAGAATCTATTTTGTTGCCGCTGTACAAAAAAGGGGATGTGAATGAAACAAATAATTATAGAGGGATTTCTTTGTCTAACATAAGTGGGAAAATGTACAGCTCTATCATAAACAGCAGGCTACAAGAATGGATAGAATTATATGTGACGCTCCACCACAAAATGAGTCGCTTAGCACATTACCCAATTTTGCGCTAGGAGCCATTAAAGGCAGATGGGGGTCAAGTTGTCAATTTTGAAATTTTTATTGATTATTAAACTATATCCATTTATCTACCTTATAATGAAATATCAAGGCATAATTTTTATTTCTTTTGCCTTTAAATGTGTTTTGGAAATATCCAACCCCTCATTCTGACAACCTGTTACGAAAATAAACTTGTCAGTTTCTCATTTTGTCACATCCTGCAGTCTATCATTTCAATTTGTAATAACTTTGCACAGAATTGTTGGATTTTCAATCTGTGTTTTGCATTGGATAGCCCTTTTATTGCAGATTAATAACATGTCAAAAACTAATAATTGACCTCTGATGCATTGCGTCTCCTTATGTGGTGGAGCGTCACAAATGACATTACAGGAGAGCACCAAGCAGGCTTTAAAAAAGATCATTCTACAGTTGACCATATTTTTACTTTGTTAGCAGTTATAGAAAAACAATTTGCTTATAACCGAAAACTGTACGCTGCTTTCATTGATTTTGAGAAAGCGTTCGATTCTATTTCAAGAAAGTTATTGTGGCCAGTATTAAGAAAAAATGGGGTAACGGGTAAATTGTTTCGTTGCATTAAAACTATGTATGAAGAAGTCAAAGCAAAGGTCAGATGCGGAACAAAACTCAGTGATTATATATACTGCACAGCAGGTGTTAAACAGGGTGATGTATGCAGCCCAGTATTGTTCTCTCTTTTCATTAACGAGCTAGCTGAGGATATTGTAAATAATGGAAAGCATGGGGTATCTTTCTCTGACTGTTTGGAAGAGATATTTTTACTACTTTTTGCTGATGATGTTGTTTTATTATCTGAAACTGCTGTGGGATTGCAAACACAACTAAACAATCTGTATACTGCTGCTAAAGATCTGCAGTTGAAGGTAAATATGAACAAAAGTAACATAATGGTTTTTCGGAAAGGGGGATTCTTGGCAGCTCATGAGAAATGGTACTTTGGCAATGCTAAGTTTTCAGTTGTAAATTCATACAAATATCTTGGAATCCACTTGACAACTAAACTTAGCTTCAATTTTACGTGCCAAGATTTAGCTTCAAGGGCAAAGAAAGCTGTTCTGGGTATTCTGAGTATCTTATACAAGTTTGAAAATAATTCTGTAAAAGTCTTCATGAAACTCTTTGATACACAGGTACAACCTATTATACAATATGGGGCTGAGATCTGGGGAATAGAAAACATTGCGCCAATAAAAAAGTTACATTTATTTGCATTAAAGAGATTTCTTGGAGTAAACTGGCGCACTCCTAATGACATGGTCTATGGAGAACTAGGAAGGTATCCATTGTTTATAAATTGTAAGGTAAAATGAATTCGTTATTGGCTTAAGATAACTCGTATGGAGGATGAACGATTGCCATCTAAAGCTTATAAAATGATATACCAACTTGATTGTAAAGGCAAGCATACTTGGGCATCTAAAATACGTACATATTTGTGTGAGTATGGCTTTGGGTTTGTCTGGGACAATCAAAGAGTCGAAAACGTTAACGAATTCATAAAATCTTTTAAGCAGAGACTGCAGATGGCAGGAATGGAACACTCACATTCATAGCAGTGATCGATTTTTTCTGTATGCGACATTTAAAATGTCATTTTGCATTGAACACTACACAGGGGTAGAAATGAATAGGTATGTTAAGCAAGCATTATCAAAATTTAGATGTGTATCAGATATTGCTGTACAATTGAAACGATATCCAAAAGACGACAGTGATAATTTGGTTTGTAATTTGTGTAAATTGGCAACTCAGGATGAAATGCATGTTGTTTTGGAATGTCCAGTTCTCAGAGACTTAAGAAAAGAATTAATTCTGCCATTATATTGGAATTATCCATCAATGGTCAGGCTAGCTCAGCTTATGGCATCTGAAAATGAGCAAAATGTTAAAAACTTTGCAATTTTTCTGTACAAATCTTTGAAGAAAATAACAGAGCCAATGTAAAGTTTTGGTGAATGTTAAAAGAAAGTAAGTCAAAATTTGTATTGAATAACTCATTTTTTCATCAAGCAATTAACAGTGAATGCCTGTTTACTTCCATTTTTGTATGTTTTTCACCCCTTCAGAAGGGGCTGTGACCTATCTGAATAAACTATCTGAAGTCTGAAGTCTGAAGACTCTCTTCCTCTCCCCTTTCTTTATAATCTATCTATCTATCTATCTATCTATCTATCTATCTATCTATCTATCTATCTATCTATCTATCTATCTATCTGTCTGTCTGTCTGTCTGTCTGTCTGTCTGTCTGTCTGTCTGTCTGTCTGTCTGTCTGTCTGTCTGTCTATCTATCCATCCATCCATCCATCCATCCATCCATCCATCCATCCATCCATCCATCCATCCATCCATCCATCCACCTACCCACCCACCAACCCATCTCTCTCTCTCTCTCTCTCTCTCTCTCTCTCTCTCTCTCTCTCTCTCTCTCTCTCTCTCTCTCTCTCTCTCTCTCTCTCTCTCTCTCTCTCTCTCTCTCTATATATATATCATACCAGTCTGTAGTGCTACAGTGCATTTTCAATGCATGCATACATGAGCTTGTCAATCTCTCTTCAATGGTAGTTAGGTTTAAAAAAAAAAAAAAAAGCTCAATGTTTACAATCTGCAAACATATATCAAAATTTATGAAAATTGATGTCCTTAAGTGCCTCATGTAAGCATGAGAGATAGAAAGAGAGAAGAGAGAGAGAGAGAGAGAGAGAGAGAGAGAGAGAGAGAGAGAGAGAGAGAGAGAGAGAGAGAGAGAGAGAGAGAGAGAGAGAGAGAGAGAGAGAGAGTCAACTCAAACTCAACTCAAATAATTTAATGAGCCAGGCCATTATTTTGCCCATGTCAAGGGGAACAGTGGGGCGGGGATGATGCCATACTGTCATACTTATCTCTTGAAAACATCGATGCAACACGAACATTTGTGGAACAGAATACTCTGCGTGCCTTCATTCCAGACAGTCAGTCGCACTGAATTAGTGGTATTACCATCCTTTGAAATAGTTACGACAACTAGCGATGATCAATAACACCACCTTATGAAAACATAGTTTTTCCACACCAGGCAAAGGACAAAAAACACATAACGGTTGCAATCAGCAATATGAAAACACATAAATGCAAACAGTTCATGGTTATATTGTCTCCTCCACAGCAGATGACCTTAAATGAAGTGCACTTTTGATGTAATACATCACTGACTTTGCATGTGTTGTGCTTGAGAGCAGCAACACCAGTCTGAAAGTAGATGGTTGATTAGAAAATGTTGTAGGTATAAACTGTTCCCCTATCAGTTTGTATCTTGGAGATATAAACATGAAATGTACTTCTGATTCAAGGATACCCTGGCAGAGTGGACAGTCAGAACATTTTTGTGTCGTATTGTAACGGTTTTTGTGACATCTTAATGGCGAAACGCCAAGGCGCATTCTTGTTAAATACTTCCTTACAGCACTATTGTGAACAATGAGTAGGTAATCAGACAGACAAAGATTTTGTTTTAATAAGGAATAGATTGCATAACGTTCTTTTGTGTTGATTTCACTATTCCAGTTCTGAGTGTAACAATCCGCAAGATGTCTGAATTCTGCCAAAAATATCCTTGCATCTGCCACTCCCTGACATTCCCACACAAAACCAAAGCCATAACGATATAGGGTAAAGCAGACTGTAGAGACCCAATTATTCTTATTATTACTATGGAGGTTACGCAGCATGTTGTATGATTTGTATGGAATAGGATCTGTATTCATTCTTGTAAGAGTTATCCAGTATTTGATATTACGGGTATAAGTATTGACAAAGAGTGGAAATCTACCAGTCTCTCCATATACCAGGCATTTGGAGTTCTAATGCTTACATTAAAAAAACAATTAATTGCAAAGACAGATACTCTTTCAGTGACAGAATGATCAGCCAGGAGACCCCATACCTCAGAACCATACGTTAAGATTGGCTGAATCTGACAGTCAAAGAGTTTGAAAAATATTTTAGGGGACTGATTACCCAGAGACCACAACAAACGTAAAATACCAATTACACCTTTTTTTGCCTTACTAGCCATGTCCTTCAATGCATAAGAAAAAGACAAACCTGTGGAAAAAATAACTCCTAGGTATTTGTACTGGTTTACCACTTCAAGATTGCTTCCAACACACCTCAGTGTGTTGTTTTCTTGTTGAAGTGACCTACACCAGTCGTATAAAGTGGTGATGTTGTCATCTATTATTCTCTGGTGTTCACAGGTACCTTGCAGTTGATGTGACATACTGGTGGAGAGTTGGTTTACGGGTCTTTCAAATCCCTGTTTCCAGTGAGCTGGGTCTGGCACCAAGCCTGAACATCAGCCATTGAGCTGGTCAACTCAGAAAACTTGGATTTTAGCTTGGATTTTAGCTCATCCAGCTGTCTGTCTGTCTTGCCGCAGGTAGTTTGCTGGTCTGTATAACTGGATGGCATGATTGGGTTGATTTTTCTAAGTCCAAAAAGTCAGCTGAACAGTTCAGTTCGCGAATGTTTAATGTAAAGGCCTGGTTTGAATTTTTTCAAAGTCCCAAAATCAGCTCAACCATTCAGTTCAGTGTGTGGCTGGGGAGAGTGCAACAAAATACTTCCGTTCACCACGAAATCAGCTCACGGAATCAGAGAGGAGAGAGAGAGAGAGAGAGAGAGAGAGAGAGAGAGAGAGAGAGAGAGAGAGAGAGAGAGAGAGAGAGAGAGAGAGACATAAAGACAGACAGACAGACAGACAGACAGACAGACAGACAGAGCTCCAAAAACTACTTAGTTAAAAACAAATACCAATACAATTGAAATTGCCTGAAAACATGTTAGCCATAGTTTTTGTTTTGAGTTTGCAATGACAACATCACAAGACATTTAAGAGACCAGTACTTTTGCTACAGTGGCAGGCAGCAGTGTGCAGTTAGGGGCTGTTAACCATAGGTCGGCTGTGGACCGTGTGGTGCTGAGGAAATACAGCAGTAGCAGTAACAACAGGGCTGGAGTCAGTGTTTCAGATAACATCCTGGGTGACAGCTATTACTCTTTTCTACAAATCTGAAAATACACACACACACACACACACACACACACCCTCGCGCGCGCGCGCACACACACACGCACACACACACGCATGCACACGCACGCACGTACACGTGCGCACGCACACACACAAACACACACACGCACACACACACACTGCATTTGAGTATAATATCAGTTTATTCTGTATTGTGTTCATTATACTGAAGGAAATGGATCAGGGTAAACTGATATTTCTCCTGTGCAAGCAGGCTGTTGTGTAGTCCACATGCTTAGGCTTAGGTAAAACTGAAAATAAATCTTGTTTATACTGTAAAATCCCTAGCATACGGCCCCCCTCCCTGTGCACTGATTTAGGGCAAAATTGAGGGGGGGGGGGGAGGGGGGTCGTTTGCTAGGGATATACCTCTTTGCACAAAGTAATTTTTGTGCTCAACCATGTAATTGAGTGAAAACCAACCCCGAAAGTTAGGTCGTGTGAGTAGTCAAGTCAAGTCAAAGTCAAGTCAAAAACACTTTAATCATCCCTGAAGGGCAATTACAATACTGACAGGCATATTGATACAAATAATAATCAAACACACAAAGTAGCTACATTTCATAATTGTTCAAACATTATATAACTTCAAATAAAAATGTCACAAACACTCACACTCTACGCACGCTCGCACACACGCAAACACACGCATACACACACACCAATGTTTAGATACAATGTTCTTAAAAAAACATTGACTAGTAAAGAGATATGATCACCATTATTTACACATTATACGCACTCGTTCGCATCCGCACATATACATGCATGCACGTACACACACACACACACACACACACACACACACACACACACACACACACACACACACACACACACACGCTCCCCCCTCCCCATACAATCCACACCCACCCGCCCCCACACTCACGCATAAACACACACGCTCCCCCCCTCCCTACACATACATGCTATCCACACCCCCCCCTCCCCCTCCCCCCCCCCCCCCCCCACACACACACACAATTGGTAGAAAGACATGAATTTACAAGCAATTCAAAAAATCAATCAAGCCAAAAATAAGACATACTTATTTTATGGGTACATATGCATGTATATGCGCACCTGTATACATTGGCTACATACATTCGACTGGACAGAGACACACACGCGACCGGGAAGGAGAGGGGTGGCGGTGTGTGCTTCTACGTCAATGAGAGTTGGTGCCGCGAGGTTATAATTAGATCGACGCTGTCTGTGGAGGACATTGAGCTGCTCTCTATTTCGCTACGGCCCTTTCGCTACGGCCACGGGAATTCCCACAACTATTTTTTACCTTAGTCTATATCCACCCCAAAGCAAAAGTGGCCAGAGCAACAGAATACATCTTAGATCACCTCCATGTGCTTGATTCTTTATCCCCTGATGCCCATAAGTTTATCCTGGGTGATTTTAATAGTTGTTCTCTTAGTGTAAAACATTGAAGAACTATGAACAGTACGTGACCTGCCCCACGCGTCGTAATAAGATTCTGGATTTGTGCTATGGGACTGTAGCAGGCGCGTATAAATCATTGCCTATGCCTCCCCTGGGATCATCCGACCACAACTGCATTTTACTAGCACCCATGTACCAGTCAGTGTTTCGGCGCCTCCAGCCCATAGTCAAGACCACAAAGAAATGGACTGCTGATAGTATAGCTACATTGCAAGGCTGCTTTGATTGCACTGACTGGGACATGTTTTATAACGTGTGTTCTGATCTGAATGAGCTTACTGATGTTGTTTCTAGTTATATTTCATTTTGTGTCAGTTGTGTTATTCCAACAAAGGAGATAACTATTTACCCCAATAACAAGCCTTGGGTTACGAAAGACCTGAAACGGGTATTAAACAAAAAGAAAGTAGTATTTTATACAGGCACAGAAGAACAAAAGAAACAAATGAATAAAGAAGTCAAAGCTGCTATTTCACAGGTGAGATGGGAGTATAAATGTCAGATAGAAAATAAGTTTGCTGGGAACAATTTTCGGGCTGCATGGCAGGGCATCAAAAATATGTCAGCAGCAAACATGACAGCTGCACCACATAGGTCAAAGATCAGTTTGCAGGGGGTATGTGATAACAACTTACCTGACCATTTAAACGCATTCTTCACTCCTTTGAAAAGCATGATTTTTCAGAGGAAATAAATGGCCTGAAAGAATCTCTGCGTTTTGAGAATGGCGTCATTGTTGATGAAGAAGTTATCTGCAAGCACTTCAAGGCAATAAACATTAACAAATCTCCTGGGCCAGATGGTATATGCGGTAGAACCCTTAAGTTCTGTGCCACTGAGCTTGCAAGTGTCTTTCAGCACCTGTTCCAGACCTCGCTGGACACTTACCAGATACCAGTTATTTGGAAGACTTCCAATGTTATACCTCTTCCAAAGAAACCCAATCCTACTCGGCCTAATGATTTCAGACCTGTAGCTCTCACATCACTGGTGATGAAAACATTAGAAAAGATCATAAAATCTCTCATTCTTTCTGTTACAGAGAAAAACCTTGACCCATTACAATTTGCGTACAGATCTAGAAGGGGTGTCGAAGAAGCCAAATTATTCATTTTGAACAAGCTGTACAATCACTTGGAAACACCTGATTCTCTTGCCAGAATATTGTTTGCTGACTTTAGCTCAGCTTTCAATACAATGCAGCCTCATATTCTGGTTAACAAAATACTTCAAAATTTGATGTAGACAATCAACTTATACGTTGGCTGATTGAATTTTTAACTGACAGGCCACAGCGTGTTTTTGCCAACAAAATACCTTCATCAGTTAGATATACCTACACTGGTTCCCCACAGGGCTGCGTCCTCTCGCCACTTCTTTACATTCTATACACAGATGATTGTAGAAGCAGCCATGAAAACTCATTTCTGGTAAAATTTGCGGACGACAGTGCTCTTCTGTCTCTCTTATCTGGATCAGTCCTAGACCATGGTCCAGCCCTTACCGAGTTCGTAGATTGGTGTGATGAGGCCTATCTGGAGCTAAATGTTTCTAAAACTAAAGACCTTCCTATTGATTTCAGAAGATCGGAGCACACTTCTGAGAATACCATCATCCATAGTGAAGAAGTTGAAAACGTTTTGAAATACAAATATCTGGGAACTGTTTTTGACCACAAGCTAAATTGGGATGCTAACACTGACGCCATTGTCAAAAAGGGGAAACAACGTGTGTATTTTCTGAGGAAGCTTAACTCATTTTTTGTCGACAAAAAGATTCTTTCTTTGTTCTATAAGTCTTATATAGAGAGCGTTTTAAGTTTTGCTTTCATTTGCTGGTACAATAACCTTAGCATTAAGAACAAGAATGGTCTTCAGAGAATTGTGAGAATCTGCTCTAAAATTATCGGAGAAGAACAAAGAGACCTCAGGTCGTTTTGTAATCAGCAGCTTGTACGTAAAGCAAGAGCCATTTTGGCCGATTCCTCCCACGCTCTGTTTTCAGAATTTCAATTGTTGCCTTCAGGACGTCGTTTTCAATGCCACAACAGCAAAACAAACAGAAAAAGGAATTCCTTTGTGCCAGTAGCTATCCGAGTTCTAAACTCATAACACTGACTGAGGTTGTTTGTCTTTTTTGTTTGTTTGTGCCTGTGGCAGATCATGGAGTATCTTGGCTTTCCCCCAAAGTTTCTCAACATGGTGATCCAGCTACATGAAGTCCAGCGTGGCCAGGTCAGAAACAGCAACGACCTCTCAGAGCCTTTCCCAATCACAAACGGGGTGAAGCAGGGCTGCGTTCTTGCACCAACCCTCTTCACTATCTTCTTCAGCATGATGCTTCAGCGGGCCACAGAAGATCTTGATGATGAAGACGAAGTTTTCATACGCTACCGCACAGATGGCAGCCTATTCAACCTGCGGCGTCTTCAGGCCCACACCAAAACCCTGGAGTCCTTCGGATGAGACTTTAAACCAAGGCCCCGTGTGCGAACACACGCAGAACATCTTGCGCACACGTTAAATCCTGTTCCGCTTTTCGTAAGAGTAGGCCATCGTGTGCCGGTGAGAACAGATGACAAGATTTACAAAACTGCATACACACAGGGACCGGATAAAAGAAAAGCACATGATTGCTTA
>CM060341.1:250279-280279 GCA_030674155.1 Stramonita haemastoma
GCATACATGCATGCATGCATGCATGCATGCATGCATGCATGCATGCATGCATGCATGCATGCATGCATGCATGCATGCATGTATGTATGTATGTATGTATGTATGTATGTATGTATGTATGTATGTATGTATGTATGTATGTATGTATGTATGTATGTATGTATGTATGTATGTATGTATGTATGTATGTATGTATGTATGTATGTGTGAATGTAAGTATATATCTGTGTTTGTTGGGCTGGGTGGTTTTGTTTGTGAATTTTTATGAATGCATGTATGAATGCATGTATGCGTGCATGTATATATGCATGTTTGCATGCATGTAAGTATGCGTGTATGCATGTAAGTATTCTTGTATGTATGTGTGCATGCATGCATGTATGCATGCATGCATGCATGCATGCATGCATGCATGTAGGTAGGTAGGTATGTAGGTAGGTAGGTAGGTCGTAGGTAGGTAGGTAGGTAGGTAGGTAGGTAGGTAGGTAGGTAGGTAGGTAGGTAGGTAGGTAGGTAGGTAGTGTATGTATGTATGTATGTATGTATGTATGTATGTATGTATGTATGTATGTATGTATGTATGTATGTATTTTTGTATGTATGTATGTATGTATGTATGTATGTATGTATGTATGTATGTATGTATGTATGTATGTATGTATGTATGTATGTATGTATGTATGTATGTATGTATGTATGTATGTATGTAGACATTTTTAAAATACATCTTTCGTTTAAAGCGTACGACTTCGACTTCGTTAGTATATGGAGAAACAGGCAGATATCCCTTGTCTATTTTGGTTTCTGTTCGAATGGTTCGTTTCTGGATGCAGCTGCTTGATTTTCATTCAGAGAAACTATCCTCAAATGTTTATAAGATGATGAAAGATTTATATAACAAATCTTCGATTCAATCCGCATGGTTAAAAAAGATAAAAAGCATTTTAGTACAAAGCGGATTTGATTGTTTGTGGGAGAGACAGTTTTGTTCAACTATCAATTCTACAAGTTCACATGTCAAAGCCTTCTTAATAGATAAATTTGTTAATGAATGGAGAGCTGAGCTGTTGGATAGTAGAAGATGCCTTTATTACAAAAACTATAAAATTGATTTTGGTATGGAAAAATATATAAACTTGTCTACCCGATGTATATGTTTACACTCTTATGAAATTTCGTTGCAGTTGTCACAAACTTCCTATTGAGGTTGGACGTTTCCATAACATACTACGGGATGAAAGAGTATGTTCAAAATGCAATATGTCTATTATAGGGATGAATTTCATTTTATCATGGAATGTCCCCACTTTACACATTTACGGCAAGATTTTATTCCTCGGCATTTTCGTCAACCCATGTCCAGTTATAATTTTTGCAGGCTGATGAAATGTAAATCTAGAAAAGTTCTTCTGTCTCTATCAAAATTCATAAGAACTGCGGGTATTTTTTAAAAATTTGATTTGATGCATTTAACCTGTGTAGATTGTGTCTTTTACAGAAATTTGCATACCTTTAAAAAAATGTCATGAGTCTTTAATATTGTTTGTTTATTATTTTGTGATGAATTCTTGCTTTTCAGTTCCTGTTGATATTGATAATACTTTTGGATGTTTTCCTGTAAGGTTTCTTTTCTCCTGTTGAACTTGTTTGTTATCCTCCATGCCCCAAAAGGGGTGAAAGGAATTAAATCTTGAATCTTGAATCTTGAATCTTATGTATGTATGTATGTATGTATGTATGTATGTATGTATGTATGTATGTATGTATGTATGTATGTATGTATGTATGTATGTATGTATGTATGTATGTATGTATGTATGTATGTATGTATGTATGTATGTATGTATGTATGTATGTATGTATGTATGTATGTATGTATGTATGTATGTGTGCGCATGAGTGTGTGCGTGCGTGCGCGCGCGCGTGTGTGTGGGTCTGTGTGTGTGTGTGTTTGCTTCTTTCTGTCTGCCTGTCTACATATCTGTTCAACTATATAGTTGTTAGGTTTAAAGAGAATTTATTCAAGAAAAGTGTCATAAAAATAACAACATAAATCTACAAGACAATAAATAAACTGACAACAGTCCTCTCATGATTCATTTATGCACATTGTGACGGGTAACTTTGCATTACAACAGATGACTGATGCACAATATACTTCCCTTAACATTTGTATGTACTGATCTGATTGGGGAAATATGATGGGGATTTGACATACAACATACTGAAATGTCATCATCGGCTTGTTGTTCGAAAAGATGTATTCAAAAGGGGTTGCAAGAAAAGTTGAAACTTAATCAAAGTGTGATAGGAACATGATAGTAATAAATCAAATGATGATGATGATGATGATGATGATGATGATGATGATGATGATGATGATGATGATGATGATGATGATGGTCGTCGTCGTCGTCGTTGTCATTATTATTGGTAGTAGTAGTAGTAGTAGTAGTAGTAGTAGTAGTAGTAGTAGTAGTAGTAGTAGTAGTAGTAGTAGTAGTAGTAGTAGTAGAAGAGGGGTAGAGAGGTAGATAGATAGAGATAGAGAGGTAGAGAGATAGAGAGATAGAGAGAGATAGATAGATAGATAGATAGATAGATAGATAGACAGATAGACAGATAGATAGATAGATAGATAGATAGATAGATAGATAGATAGATAGATAGATAGATAGATAGATAGATAGATAGATAGATAGATAGATAGATCCAATCAAATCCAATGATGTTGCTTAGAGCCCTGCCGACCGCACAGGCCATATCGGGGCTGTCACCTGTCACATTTTAAAACATATTAAAAGTGTGCAACTATATACAGTTTAAAACGGTGTATGAAACCAACTTGACTGTCCTTGCTTGTATCCACGCCCTGGTCAACCATAAGAGTCAGCAGATAGATAGATAGATAGATAGATAGATAGATAGACAGACAGACAGACAGACAGACAGACAGACAGACAGACAGACAGATAGATAGATAGATAGATAGATAGATAGATAGATAGATAGATGGATGGATGGATGGATGGATGGATGGATGGATGGATGGATAGATAGATAGTAGGTAGGTAGGTAGGTAGGTAGGTAGGTAGGTAGGTAGGTAGGCAGGCAGGCAGGCAGGTAGGTAGGTAGGTAGGTAGGTAGGTAGGTAGGTAGGTAGGTAGGTAGGTAGGTAGGTAGGTAGGTAGGTAGGTAGGTAGGTAGGTAGGTAGATAATTAGAATTAAGATCACTCACGTCAAGCCCTAAGTCACAATAAATCACTTGCTCTTTCCTATTACGGTAAGGTGGTACTGAAGTGTCAGTAGAAGACAGAAGACATTTAACTGACCTAGTGATTGGATCTGCTGAATACACTGAGGGAGACTGTTCCACATAGTTGTTGTTGAGGGGAAGAAAGACGTGCTGTCTATGCCTGAGCAGGAACAAGCCGTTCCATGCGTCTACGTCTGGTGGTAGGGAATAACATCTGATACCAATGGTGGTAACAGGTTTGAAAGATACCTAGGACATCTATTGTTAATTATCTCAAAGTGCAAAATTATTTCATGCCCCCATCTTGTCTCTTACAATGCACAGAATCAGGTTTTTTTGTATCATTTTTGGTGGTTTTGTTCTGTGAGTGGAACCAGTTATGATGCGCATTACATCTAAACGTAAATTTTCCAAGAACTAAGACTGGTTGTTTGTACAGTTGTCCCAGATGATATCTGCTTAGTCAAATATAGGTAGAATAAAGGATTTATAAATTGTTTCTAGGGCCTTCCTAGTAAAGCTTATGTTTGTAAGACCAAAGACAATTGATCAGTACCCCAACTTAATGTGCTATACTATCTATGTGGCTTCCCCACTTGCAATTTCTTGAAGAACAAGGCCTAAATGTTTAGGTAGGTCATGTTGCTGTAGTGTTAATTTACAAAAGTGAGGTCATGGGCTGTTACATTTCTGATAGATACATTTCGTACTTCTGTCTTTGATTTGTTAAATCTAACCTTCTGCTCATACTTCTGTCTTCGATCTGTTAAATCTAACCTTCTATCGTACTTCTGTCTTTGATTTGTTAAATCTAACCTTCCATTCGTACTTCTGTCGTTGATCTGTTAAATCTACCCTTCTGTTCATACTTCTGTCTTCGATCTGTTAAATCTAACCTTCCACGATTTTGCCCATGTGTCTATCCTATCCAGGTTAGTTTGTTGTATGTCTTTTCTAGTAATAGAGTTTTCGAGTGCTAGAGACATGCTTGTGTCGTCTTCAAATTGTTCGACAGTTGATTGCGTATTGCAAAATGTATCATTGATGCGAATCCAAACAGCAAAACACCAAGGACAGATCCATGTAGTAATCCCTTGGGTACTCTTTTTTCATCAGACTTTTTTACCTTTCACCACAACACACTGATACATGTCAGAAATATAGTCATTAAACCAAAGTAACAGTTTGCCTCTTATCCCTATGTTCTCTAGTTTGTATAAAAGACCTCTATGCCATACATGATCGAATGCCTGAGAAATATCAAAGAATACAGATTGAACCGGTGCACTTGTATCATAATTTTCAACTAATTCATCATAGATAGTAAGAAGCTGACAGATAGTCAAATCACTGACTGAGCATTAGTAGTAAGATTTTTAGATGTGAAAAAGGCGTACACATGTTTCTAAACACACCGTTTGAACAATTTACCTATACAGCTTAGGAGATATATTGGCCTGTAGTTGGTGCACTCATGTTTACTTCCCTTTTTATAGTCAGGCGTAACATTAGCTAGTTTCCAAAGCTGGGAAATTTACTTTCAAACAAGCATCGATTAAAGAATGAAGTTAGTGGAATAGAAATTACATCAGCAGGTGCAATAGTGGAATAGAAACCACATCAGCTGAAACAATCAATAATCTGTTCTGACTTAAATAAAGACCAGATGCTCTTTTTTATACAACTATTTGATCGCGCCTTAGACTTTGGAAACAGTTAAGACTACTTTATTTCTTTCACCAAGCCATTAAAATCCATACATGGGAGAGGATCACATTAGTTTTCTAGTTTGCAGCGGTTGATGGAAAACTTGTTAAACACAGTTGCTTTTTAAACAACAGAATAGTACAACTTGCCCTTTTCAGTTTGCGAAGGTATATCATTGGATTCTATACCTTTTTATCAAAAATTGCTTTGACATTCTCCACCAATTCTTTTGTTTAAACTAATTGGGTTTACAACAACACCACTTAAGTTGCTATAGTATTCTAACTTTGTTAACCTAACTTTTTAAGTTTTTACGACTTCATTCCTTAATTTAGGAAAGTGTTTCCAATGATTTGCAGATCTGTTTGGGTTTTTTTTAAATACTTTTTTTTAATGAAGTTTGTTTATTTTTCTGACTAATCGTTTTCGTTTGAATATCAAACTGTGGGGTATTCCCCAGACCTACTTATATAGTTTTGGATGGCGTATATTGTTTGAGGGGCGGGATAGCTAAGTGGTCAGAACGCTGGCTTTCCCTAAGTGAAGTTTAGCAGCGTTGAGTTTGGCTACCTGTTGGATGGGTGACCGTTAGCACCTCTTGGCCTTAGTACAGTCCCCCCTCCCAGTTCACCCAGCTGTAAATGGATACCTGCCCTCTTTAGGGTCAGGGAAGATAAAGCAGCGAGGGAGAGGAGATGGGCGCCGCCCTTAATATGCTGGCCTCTAGAGAAACTGAGGTCTCTGATGCTTGGTTCCCCTACAACTGCCTAGGTTATCGGACACCTTTACCTTTACAGTTTATATTGTTTTGTAGCCCTCATAAGTCTTCCAGTAAAAAGTTCACATGCTACGTCAGTTGGATTGTACTATGGCATTAAGATTTTATCTCAGTTTATGTTTGTCAAAAAATTGCAAAAATGTCAGTATTTAACGGGTAATAAATGAATATTGCCTTTTGAACCGTCTTTTGTTTCAGAACGTGCTGTTTTAGTGTCGCACAAGGGACACTGTGATCGCTACAAAGGGCAGGTAAAATGTCAACTGACTTAATCAGGTCGGAGCTGAGGGCGAGAGCCAAATCTCCTATATTGCTGTTACAGTACATTGCACTGGTTACCTGGCTATATAAGCTTTCAATGGTTCTGATCAGGTTGGCTTTGTTGTTTTTCAACCTGATGGTTGCCAGCAGAGCTGCATGCCAGACTCTGTCAAATGTCTTCTTAAGGTCTACAAAGAGATAGTAAAGATATTGTTGGTATTACAAGTATTTCTCCAGAGTAGACTAAGGTTGAAAATTTGTTCTGTTGTGTTTGGTCCTGCTCGACAGAAAGACAGACAGATAGACAGACAGACAGACAGACAGTCAGATAGGTAGAGAGGGGATATCTATCATTTGGGCCTACACTGCCTACATGCAAAACAGGCTCTCTCTGTCTGTCTGTCTGTCTGTCTGTCTGTCTGTCTGTCTGTCTGTCTGTCTGTCTGTCTGTCTGTCTGTCTGTCCTCTCTCTCCTCTCTCTCTCTCTCTCTCTCTCTCTCCTCTCTCTCTCTCTCTCTCTCTCTCTCTCTCTCTCTCTCTCTCTCTCTCTCTCTCTCTCTCGAGTGGCTTCCCTTGCTTGGCTACCAACAAGACGTGGTTTCAGAAGTCAGAAAAGAAATTTCCTATTTTCTACCAGAAAGACCTTTCATTATGCCGGTGACGGGACTACCATCTTCTCTAGAAACGGTTTTGAACACCTTCCTGCAGGAAATGTCTCTCACATCATACAAAATCGACGGCAGAGAGAATCAAACTGTTATTGTGTTGCGCCTGTCACCAGCCCACCAACATCCTGCTACACACAGCCACAGTGACAGCGTTGTGTACCGTAAGAAAGGGGCAGCGCAAATTGCTAGGGACAAAAGGAGAGTGGAGACACATAAGGTCAGTTTAATGGAGAATCAACATGAACATTCTGTCTTCCCTTCGATATTGTTTCTCCCCACGCCCCCAAGTTTATTTTATAACACTGAAAATGAAATTGCCATGGACATGTTCAAAGGTGACACGCCCACTGGCCCTCCTCGGTGCACTGCTAAATCTGCACGTGCAACACGGCAAGCCGTCTCTTCTCCGTCATGCATGCCTGATGTTGACCCAGTGTCAGTGACAGTGCAGCCGCACAAGTTGGCACTTGAGGACTGGAGTTGCGACTCTGACACTGACAAGGATATTGACGATGAAGATGTCATGACTGTGAGCAGTGAGGCGCCAACAATACCGCCTGTGACACTGACAGAGCACAGCTCTACAGAAGATGCGACAGAGAACAGCCATAGAGCGGAATCATTCGAAACGAATGCCATCGATGAATCAGGAAACAGCACCACAATGTCACGCGGGATGTTGATGGAACTTCTACAACAATTTAAAGACACAATGGACAGGGGCTTCCAGTCATTAAAGGAAGCAAATGAAGACGGAAATCTTCCGGACACGTCCAGTGACCAGCCAGCAGCACAACCACACCGCTAATGCCGCTCTGTGACAGTTCCACGGTCCCTGCTACGACATGGGTTATTACCAGTGACATCCACATAAACTATTATAAACAATACCGCCTTTCGGTTACCAATCGCGAAGAATCATTGATGTTGTACAGTGTTGGAATTTTGTTGTATCTTTCGATTTCGGTCCCCTCCCCCATCTACCCTTTGTGAATGGGTTGAAAAACCTAACCAATAAATCTTTGTCATTCTCTCTCTCTCTCTCTCCTCTCTCTCTCTCTCTCTCTCTCTCTCTCTCTCTCTCTCTCTCTCTCTCTCTCTCTCTCTCTCTCTCCTCTCTCTCTCTCTCTCTCTCTCTCTCTCTCTCTCTCTCTGAGAGAGATATCAGCAGAAATAGAGAACGAAATAAAAGTAAGAGACTGTTTAAAGTCTAAGCATGATAAAGAGTTTAAAAACCAAAGAAACAAGGTGACAAACATGAAGCCTGTAGCAAAACAAGAGTACTTTCAAGATCTTGTATCGGACAGAAAAAACTGCAGACACATTTGGAAAGCCATTAATCTACTAACAAATAAAACTAACAAAAAGGCACAAACTACAGTTAAAGATAATTCATCCTTGAGCCTGAATAAACATTTTGTTGGGATAGCTAACAATCTAATAAAGTGTGAAAACTGGAAAAGTAATGATTTGAAACATTTAAGAGCATATTGTGAGTCTAAAAATATACACTCTAAATTAGACATTCCATTTATTTCCTTACCTGAAGTGCTGACATCCCTCTTACAATTAAAGCAGTCAACCACAAAAGATGTTGATGGACTAGATGGTAAAATAATTAAAATTGCTGCGCCTGTAATAGCAGACACCCTTACCTATATTTATAATCTTTGTATTGACCTAGCTTATTTTCCTTCTCATTTCAAAAAGGCTAAAGTAATTCCTCTCTTTAAATCTGGCGCATCAGATGACCCATCGAACTACAGGCCGATATCAATTTTGTCTATCTTATCAAAGCCTTTAGAAAAGCATGTTAAAAAATCCTTACTTTTACATTTAGAAAAAAATATGACCTAATCAGTCCAAGTCAATCAGGTTTCAGAAAAAAACATTCATGTCACACGGCTCTGATAAATATGGTAGACAAATGGCTTCTGAATATTGATAACAATATGTTTACCGGAGTTGTCTTTGCCGATTTTGCAAAGGCTTTTGATGTGATAAACCACACACTTCTGTTAAAGAAACTACACCTATATAGAATATCAAAGAATACCTTTCAATTTTTTGAATCATTTTTATCAAATAGACAACAGTCAGTCTTTGTTGGAAAGTCTCAGTCTGATTTTCTCACAGTGATCAATGGCGTTCCCCAAGGTTCAGTTCTGGGTCCTATACTTTTCTCTCTATATATTAATGATTTACCATTGTACATGAATGCTTGTTGTGAATTATTTGCAGATGACAATTCAATTTATGCTGAAAATCATTCCTTACAAATGTTGTCATCTAATCTCCAAGACAATATACATCAGCTTACTAGATGGGCAGCACTAAATCACATGTCCCTTAATCCAATAAAGACTAAATGCATGTGTATAACAACCAGACAAAAGCGACATAATCAGATCTCTTCTATGTTCCCTATAAATGTTTCAGGTGAAAAAATTGAAGAAGTAAATTTCCACAAGGTGCTAGGAATCATTATTGATCATAATCTTTCATGGCAAGACCACATCGCCAATCTAAGTAAAGTTGTATCTCAAAAGGTGTTTCAGTTATCCAAAATAAAACATTTCCTTAATCTTAGCACTAGAAAACAGTTTTTCCATGCACACATAAGTTCTGTTATAGAATATGCATCAACCTTGTGGGATTCTGCAAGTGCAAATACATTAAAACCTCTGATTAGATTATACAAGCGTGCCATTAAACTTATTCTATTGAAATCAAGCTCATTAACTTCCGTGGACTATAAATCAGTTGGTATTTTGCCATTTAAATTGCAGTTGGAATACAACAAAGCTTTAATGATGCACAGAATAGTGTATGGAAATGCACCGCCCACTCTGGCAAAACATTTTCAAATAAATACATATCGTCATTCACATAAGCTTACTGTGCCAAAACCAAGAATAGATCTGTTTAAAAGTAGTCTTGTATATAGCGGTGGCACTTACTGGAGTAACCTGCCAGCATCCTTAAAAAGTGTAACGTCTATGCTAAACTTTAAAAAATCATTGAAACATTTTCTTATGAATGAAAGGCTGACAGAGACTGGCTGTTGATCTTGTCTTATAAAAAAAACAAACAAACAAAAAACATTGTTTTCTTGTTAATCGGACAAAATGTCAGTCATGGTTTGCCATGACTTCATTTAATCATGTTTTACATATGTCTTTTTATCAGCTGTCTGTCATTCTCTGTCTGTCTGTCTGCCTGTCTGTCTGTCTGTCTGTCTGTCTGTCTGTCTGTCTGTCTGTCTGTCTGTCTGTCTGCCTGCCTGTGAAACTGAGTGTCTTTAGTCTGTCCGTCTGTCTGTATTCTATCTCTCATCTGCCTGTCTATCCCTTCTCTGTCAGTCTCTACTCTACTCTGCTCTACTCTACTCACCTCTACTCTACTCTACTCTACTCTACTCTACTCTACTCTACTCTACTCTACTCTACTCTACTCTGCTCTACTCTACTCTACTCTACTCTACTCTACTCTACTCTACTCTACTCTACTCTACTCTACTCTGCTCTACTCTACTCTACTCTACTCTACTCTACTCTACTCTACTCTCTAGTCAATCATATTTCTTATTTTCTAATCTGATTTTGTGATTTTGTTCTCTCATTTTGTAAAAGATAAAGCATAAGCGTAGAAAATGTTTCTTGTATTTGGATGATGTTATGGATTTTTTTTTCTTTTTTCTTCACTTATACAATGTATATGTGCAGTTTGTCTGTTATTGCTATGCCTTTCTTTTCTTTTCTTCCTTTTTCCCCAAGAAGGGTGGTTATAAAAAGGCACGTTTTCTTATGCCATTACCCTCTTTAAATACTCATTCATTCATTCATTCGTTCATTCTCTCTCTCTCTCTCTCTCTCTCTCTCTCTCTCTCTCTCTCTCCTCTCTCTCTCTCTCTCTCTCTCTCCTCTCTCTCTCTCTCTCTCTCTCTCTCTCTCTCTCTCTCTCTCTCTCCTTCTCTCTCTTTCTCTCTCTTTCTTCCTCTCTCTCATGAATCTTGAAATTGATTTTTCTGTACCCTTTGTATTTAGTATTTGCTTGTTCGTTCGAAAGTATTTTCATTATCTATTTTCATATTGTGTACATTTGCAACTTTTCATGTATATTGTTGGGGTTTTGTTTGCTTGTTTATCTTTTGTTTTGGGTGTGTTGGAGGGGGGGGGAGGGTGGGGGGGGGGAGTCTTTTCCGAGAGCTGGATGTAAAAAAGCAATCTTTGCTTATTCTATTACCCTCTTTGAATAAAGAAAGTTTTCAAAGTTTTCGAAAGTTTTCAAAGTTTTGAAAGTTTTCTCTCTCTCTCTCTCTCTCTCTCTCTCTCTCTCTCCTCTCTCTCTCTCCTCTCTCTCTCTCTCTCTTCCTCCTCTCTCCTCTCTCTCTCTCTCTCTCTCTCTCTCTCTCTCTCTCAAATCATGGTCTGCTTTTCATAAGAGTAGGCCATCGAGTGTCGGTGGGAACAGATGATATTTACAAAACTGAATACACACGACGACTGGATGTAAAAAAGCACAAGATCGCTTATTCCATTATCCTCGACATAAAAGAATAGATAGATCTCTCTCTGTGCACACACGCGTGTGTGTTTGTGATGGAGTGGGGGGTGGGGGTTAGACAACAAAACAGATGTGCACTACTTTTTTTGTTGCCTCATCTTCTGTAACTCCCAGTCCTGCTGTTCCCACACCACTCATTTCAATGTCCCTGCCACAGCCATTCCCAGATTCGTTATGTCTCATCCTCAGGGTCGGGAATCCACAGGGAGCCCATCAATATCAGGCCGCTCAGGGCCACCAGTCAGAGGGGCCATGCACTTCTGCTGGGTCACTTTGGTGGTGTTCAGTGGTGCCTGTTCTGAGCTAACATACACAGGACACCACATACTAAACCCCTTACTGAAAACTGTATTAGCTTAGTCACGGAACCAGACTGAGTGAGTCACCCACAGAAGGCGGCAACCACCACAACGTTCATCCAACGACCATCCCGTGAAGCTCCAGCCACAAAGGCTTTAACACAAACTCACCACAGGCACAGAAGTGTATGGAGAAACCGAATCTGAGGTCACCTTGAGACCAGAGCAGGGGGGCCCAAATCAGAGGCAATTTTTATTATCGCATGATGATCAATGATAATGAAGACGATGTAACGATGCTGGTATGGAACTGCATCTGCTTTTAGATTGCTTGACAGGTTTGTGATCTGCTCTTCCTATAGTAATATATCCCAGTGTCAAGGGGGAATCAAACTCGGGTCGTCAAATTGCGAGCGCAATGTTCTGACCACTAGGCTATCCCGTCCCCCGTCTTTTCCATCCCTCTGTTTCTGGCTAGTTCTCTTTCTTCCTGTCACTTCTTTCTTGGTTATGTCAGACCTCAACAGGCACCACTGATGACCACTGGGGAGACCCAGCACCAGTCCAGAGTCCCTTGTAGTCTCACTAAGAGACACAGCAGGGCTGGAATGTATTAAAGAATAATATAACGTAGAAGTAAGTTAAAGGTAAAGGTGTTCCCACAACTTATGTCACTCCGTGAGGATGCTGGGGGCCTGTCAGTATAAATACCATTCCCGCCTTCAGGAAGTTATATGCTAAGAAGTTTCTCTGTTTCCATCCCTCTGTTTCTGACTTGTTCTTTTTCTTCTTGTCACCCCCTTCTTGTCTATTTCCTGCATTCTTCGTCAGTTGTCCTGCCCTTTTTCCATAAATACTTCAAAGATAACAATTCTCTCCGATGCCAAAATCGGATTTGCTGAGCCTGACTTGTCTGGTGTTCAGCAGCTGCTAACGCATTTTAGCTCATAATTATGACTGACAACAACGCGTTTGACAACGGCGAAGAAAAAGAACCTGCATGGTCATGAGGTGCCAGAGGCCTCAACTTCTCTTGGGGCCAGCATATTGAGGGCATCACCCATCTCCTCTCCCTCCCTACTTTACCTTCCCTGTGCATGAAGAGGGCAGGTAACCCTACCAATAAACAGATGGATGAAAAGGGAGCTGTTTTGAATCCAAGGCGCACAAACGGTTGCCCATCCACTTGGTAAAGGCACTCAAATCTGATTAACCTTAGATTGGGAAAAGCGAGCTCTCTGACCACTGAGCCATTAGATAAATCTTTTTCTTACGGGTTAACTTTCAGTGGGAAGAAGTCATAAATATTCTCTCTTTCAGGTTAGTTAAGGTCAACTTTCCGTGAGAAAATCTGATAAATCTTCTCTGAAGTTAACTGGAAGTAGGCAGATAATGATACATTTTATATTTCGGGTTAGCTGTCAATGGGAAGATGTAATAAATTTTCTTTCTTTTAGGTTAAATGTCGAAGGAAAGACCCTATAAGTCTACTCCCTATCAGGTTAAATGTCGGTGGGAAAATGGGATAAATCTTTCATCTTTCACGATAACAGTCAGAGGAAAGATGTGAGAAACTTTCTAACAGATTAACTGTCATTTGGAAGGTATGGTAAATTTTGCCTCTTCCAAGTTAAATGTCAATGGAAAGATGTGATAAATCTTCTTTTTTGAGATTAACTGTCAAAGGGAAAATGTGATAAATCTTCTTCTTTGAGATTAACTGTGAAAGGAAAGATGGGATGAATCTTCTTCTTTAATGTTAACTGCTAAAGGGAAGATGTGATAAATCTTCTTTAAGGTTAACTGCTAAAGGGAAGATGGGATAAAAAATATCTTTGTGGTCAACTATTACAGGAACGATGTATTTTTTTTCTTTCATGCTAACTGCCAAATGAAACATAAAAAATTATTATAATAAATCTTTTCTCCTTTGGGTTAATGACAGTGGTAATGATGGATAAATCTTTTATTAGGTTTACTGTCAATGCCTAGATATGATAACTCTTTTTGTAGCGTGGATAGCTTTTTTTTCAGTCTGACTGTTAACAGACAGTGGGAAGATAGCTTAGTCTTTTTTTCTCAGGTTAAGTGTTGATGGACATTGTGAAGGTATGATTGGTCTTCTTTTTTCTCAGGTTAAGCGTTGATGGACATTGTGAAGATATGATTGGTCTTCTTTTTTCTCAGGTTAAGTGTTGATGGACATTGTGAAGGTATGATTGGTCTTCTTTTTTCTCAGGTTAAGCGTTGATGGACATTGTGAAGATATGATTGGTCTTCTTTTTTCTCAGGTTAAGCGTTGATGGACATTGTGAAGATATGATTAGTCTTCTTTTTTCTCAGGTTAAGCGTGGATGGACATTGTGAAGATATGACTGGTCTTCTTTTTTCTCAGGTTAAGCGTTGATAGACATTGTGAAGATATCTTGTGATTAGCATTCTGACTGTGGACAGTGTAAAGATGGGATAAAAAAAATCCTGTTAACTGTCAGAGGGAAGACGGTCATAGGTAACTGTTCTAGGTAACATTCATCCTTCTTCTAGCGTGACTGTTAACCCATAACTCACATTATGAGTAGAAATTTGATGTTGACATTGATGAAACAAAAGTAATGATATTCAATGCTAAGAAAATCTAGAAAGAGAAATTTAGATTTGGAAATAAATATTTCAGCATTATTGATTCTTATATATACCTAGGATAAACTCTAGTCAAAACAGTAAATTTTGCAAAGGTAAGACAACAATATCTCAACAAGCACAAAAATCTATAATTTCTTTCAATGCAGATGAGCAGAAATCAGAATATACCTGTTGATGTTGTCCTCAATCTATATAAAACAATGGTTGTTCCGGTATTGGAAAAACAAATGTTTGAAACACCTTTTCAGACTTATAAGGAGCACAATGACTAATTTGATACAATGGTGAAACTGGAATATACCCATCATCTGTTCTGATTGGTGCAAGGTTAGTCAGATCTCATTGTTTGTGCAATAAGATCTCCTGTAATGTGAATCTGAAGGCAAAACATTACGAAAAGACGAAAATATAAACTACTTATGATGTGCCAAAGTAGGATGGCTATAGAGCCATCAAATTAGTCACTTGAAGAGAAAAAAACATTGTCAATCAAAATTATTCACATATTCACTTGCAAAAACACAACAAATTCAAGTGATGTTAAAAAAACAAAACAAATTGCAGACTGTGTCTTCTTCAGTAATGATGACTTTTTAATATTATATATATATATATATATAATATATATATATATATATATATATATATATATATATATATATATATATATATATTATATATATTATATATTATATATATTAACTTATAGTTAATACACTTCTCTATTTGTTACGTTGTGTGTTACAGTACATTTCTCGATGACTGAAGACGGTTTATTTCATTTTTTACATGAGCAGTGATCAGTGTCTTCAGATTATTTTCTCTCTGTTTATTTTGTTTTTGTTTCAAGGCTGTGTATGTGTAAAGAAAGGGATTCAGAGCTGCATTGAAGGGCAGAACAACAGTGGCCATTGCTGCATTGACCTCCCCTGACACAGGGATGTCCAGCTTGGCCAGAAGTCCACAGACACCAATGGGGAACCAGCACAGAAAGTCGGACATGGCAATGACAAGAAGACGACGAGCTATGGTGGCTTCTTTGGATCTGCTTGTGTTCTTGACAATGGCACTGTCCTTACTCTTCAGTCCATCATCTGACATTGCGGTAGTTGTCACTGACCAGTAGATGAGGCTCTGACCTATTGCAATCAACAAAAACATGACCAGGTTGATCACAATCATGACACTGAAGGAATAATGGCGGCCAGGGAAGTCCGTTCTTGTGACTGGCAGAGGAATACAGATTCCTTTCTGGCGGTAAAATGCCCAGTTGGTTGTCACAGGGAGTAAAGGTATGGAGGCCAGGATCACCCCCAGTCCCCAAGTCATAACACATGCGATGTGAGCAGATGTGACTCCAAAACGAAGACGACTGAAAGGGAAACGAATGACAAGAAATCGGTCCAAGGTGATGATGCTGATAAGGAATGACGATACTTCGCAAGAAAGAAAGGACAGGAATCCTGCAATGCTGCAAGTGGCACTGTGCCTCCATGCTATGTCATGCCACAGGTAAACGCCAGCATATACACGGTCTGCTATTCCAATTATAAAAAGGTAAAGTCCCATTAAATAGTCAGACATGGCCAAATGAATGACGAATACTGCAAAACCAACCCTATTTTTGCCTGAATAAAACAGTTTCAAACGATATAGAAAGCTGATCAGGTTTCCAATTAATGCCATAATGGCAAAGAAAAAAACGATGATTTCATAAAAGGCAGACCTGAGCAGATTTTCACATGAGGAGATTTCATCTACTGGGGCATCACATTTTCCAGTGAAACTTTCCGGCAACACAGCTGAACAGCACAGCTTGTAGTTGTCGGTAATGACCTGCTTCAAGTCCTGCATTTCTTTCATGAGGTCAGGGCTGAAGTCAGACACAGGACAGCCCTGCAAGTCTAAAATCTGTAACTTTCTGAACAAAGACTTTGTCTTCAGGGATTCCAGTCCACTAAAGGATAAATCTAAAATAAGTACCTCAGGCATAAAGTCAGAGAACAATTGCAGATTAGAATGCTGGTCCAGGACTCTAGACATATTCAGTCTTTCCAATGATGTTAGCTGGAAACTTCCACTGAAGCCAGAAAGACTAGGTGACAGAGGATTGCCAGCAAGAGCCAGTTCCTTCAGGTTCTTTAGCGGTGTGAAGTGGTTGAAGTTGAGATCGTAGAGTAAATTATCACTCAGGTCCAAGACACGAAGGTTAGGTAATGTGATTTCACTGACATTTCTCCAGCCACAAGCCGCCACGTTCAAATGGGTCAGCATGGTGTTGTTGATGACAGAGTCTAAGGTCAGTCCTGTGCCTCTGGCATCTACATAACGGAGATGCAGAACAGTCTCTGAGCGAGCCAGTGGATTACCAAAGCAGACACACTGGTCAAAGCAGACCTCGTCCATTTGACACATCAGTTCGTCATCCTGTTGTGGACATTGAGCTGCACCATCACACAGGTGTTGCACGTGCATGCATATTCGTCTGTCCAGTCCCCGGCATCGGTACAGTCCTTCACAAGTGTATGTATCACACCCCATTTCGTCTTCCTGACCGGGACAATCGTGCATGCCATTACACCTGGTGTAGACAGGTAAGCAAAAACCATCACCTGGACACTGGTAGTGTGTAGGTGGACACTGGGCTGTACCATCAGCTAGGGGAACAACCATGAAGTGTCCTTCTCCATCCAAATTGACCACTGCTGGAGGTTTGACCACACTGTACGTGACAGTGTCAAGATCAATGTACTGGCAGCCAATCTCGTCCATTGACGTTCTACAATCAGTGGCCCCATCACAAATGCGGCTTGACTGGATACACTATAGGAAAAATCAAAACATAAAGGAGAGAATAGAAACCAATGTAAAAAGGACAAACATGATGACGACGACGACGATGATGATGATGATGACAGTTTTTTCTTCAATGTCCACATTTATTAACTGCGTGCCGTCAAACAATCAATACTTTAAAAAGAGATTTGTCATTGGTAGTACTTCCTGAAAATGAGGATATTGGTTAAGTTGTTTTTGTTTTTCCTCCTCTATGACCAAAATATTATGATCTCTAGACCTATGACTAATTTCGTTGACAGATGATGGTTGGATAATGTACCCAGGTAGCTAATTTGTTATGTTTTATTTACTACTTTTTGTTTGGTTTTGTTTTAATTACTACTTACTTATTATCGGTTTTTCTGGTTTCATTTTGTTTTTGTTTTCTATTAAAATGATCATTCGATTGTTTATTATTAATTTTAATTCCCTGTATTTGAGCCTTTGTTATTCTATTATCATCTTTTGTCCTTACAGCCTGTCTTCTGTTTATTACTGTCTTTGTTGTCTTGGTCTTGTTATTTATTGTTGTTGTTAGTTGGAGGTGCTTCTTCAATTGCTATAACCCCTAATTATGGCAGGGACTGGATGTAAAAAAAAACCCACATGAGTGCTTACTCATTATCCTTGAAATAGAAGAATTTGATTTGATTTGATGAAAATAATTCAAATACCTTATCATATGGAGAAAGACAAGTAAGGCTTAATGATGACATTAACATTATCAAAACAGTGCATGAATTTATTGATACATTTAACATATTTACGACATAAGTAACAAATAATGTAAATGGTTTGGGGATGGAGATCTTCATACCTTGTGTGGTGAAATGTTTAAAAAAAAGTTAAAGTCTGTCCCGAGCCTAAGGCTCATCAGGCCGGTGCTTATCCCGGTTTCTGTGGCGTTAAGCGACTGAGAGTCATAGACTCCCCCCTGGACAGGACGCCAGTCTATCGCAGGGTTAACCCCCAACACAAGGTTAGTACCCCTTTTACACCTGGGTGGGGTGAGAAAATAGCCGTAAAGTGCCTTTTCCAAGGGCACAACGCCATAGCCGAAAGCTGGGATCGAACCCGCAACCTTTAGATTACGAGTCCAACGCCCTAACCACTAGACTACAGCGGCGGCTGTGGTGAAATGTAAAGGGAGGAAACTACTGAGCTGAGTAATCCGCAAAGTTTCTTCCCTTGGTTTCATAGCTTCTGGTTCAGGGTCTTGGTACTATTTTTTTTTTTTTTTTCAGTTTGGAAGCGTTGCATATTTTCCTCCAGTATGTGTGTAATGGTGTTCATATATCTGGGCAGCAGATTTGTTATGTGTATGTCACTTGTTGCATCAGCATCAAATATTAACTCCTCATGGGATGGGCCTAAGATAAGCTGTAGCTTGATACCTGTCCCTTGCTGAATTGTTGTTTGATTATGTTGTATGTGTGTTCAACGAATTATATTTAAACCAAAATGACAAAAATAACGAAAAAAGAAAATGCTAAATTAAGAGGGAAAAGGAGATGAAAGAATGAATGCCATCACCACTGTCACTTCCTATTGCTCTTCTGTTACCGATAGTAATGACACTAATGAAGTAATACTGGTAATGGTGATGATGATGATGATGATAATGGTGATGATAATGATGATAATGACAGTTGTGATAAAAACAAGATTATCTCTCTCTCTCTCTCTCTCTCTCTCTCTCTCTCTCTCTCTCTCATCTCTCTCTCTCTCTCTCTCTCTCTCTCTCTTCTCTCTCTCTCTCTCTTTCTCTCTTTCTCTGTCTGTCTGTCTGTCTGTCTGTCTGTCTGTCTAGATCTGTCTGTCTGCCTGTCTGTCTATTGATGACATGCAGGCGAACCTGTGACTGAGTCAGTGAGTGAATATGTGTGTGTGTGTGTGTGTGTGTGTGTGTGTGTGTGTGTGTGTGTGTGTGTGTGTGTGTGTGTGAATTGTTTTTTTCTCCCCCTTTATCAGAATGTTATGTTTTATATTACTTGTTTTGTTGATAGATGGTGGTGGATTGATTTTTTCAGTCATTTATCGCATCATATTCTCACGTTCCTCTTTAATTACTGCACTTAAAAACAAATCAAATCATCATTGATTGTTACTTCTTATCTTCGTTTCTGAATGAGTGCCTTATATATCATTACATTATTACTGTATCTCTGTCTGATTTCTTGCCTTTTTTATACTTGGTTTGGTTTCTTGCTCTTGGTATTTGGATCATTATTATTGTTGTTATTTAGTTAGAAGTTATTTTTTATCTTGATGTCATCCCTAAAAAGGGAATGGATGTAAAAAGAGCACCCGAGTGCTTATTTATTATCCTCGAATAAAAGATTTTACCTTGCCTTAGCCTTGCCTTGCAAATTTGCCTTGCCTCTCTCTCTCTCTCTCTCTCTCTCTCTCTCTCTCTCTCTCTCTCTCTCTCTCTCTCTCTCTCTCTCTCTCTCTCTCTCTCTCTCTCTTCTCTCTCTCTCTCTCTCTTCTCTCTCTCTCTCTCTCTCTCTCTCTCTCTCTCTCTCTCTCTCTCTCTCTCTCTCTCTCTCTCTCTCTCTCTCTCTCTCTCTCTCTCTCTCTCTCTCTCTCTCTCTCTCTCTCTCTCTCTCTCTGAGGGAGACGGGATAGCGTAGTTGTCAGAACATTGCGCTGGCAATTTGACGACCCGCGTTCGATTCCCGGTCGAGGGATTTTTCTCTTGGAGTTAACATCAGTGCTGACTCCACGCTCCCCAAAAGTCTTTCGGATGAGACCTGTAAACCGAGGCCCCGTGTGCAAACGCACGCAGAACATCTTGCGCACACGTTAAATCCTATTCCGCTTTTCGTAAGAGTAGGCCATTGTGTGCCACTGGGAACAGATGACAAGATTTACAAAACAAATCCCCCATCCTTTTTTTATATTTATTTCTTTTTGTTTCTTTTTTTTAGTTTTTGGATTTATAATTGTTCATATACTGCTTTGGTGAAGAAATAGCATTGGCTTTTCGTAAGAGTAGGCCATTGTGTGCCAGTTGGAACATATATTCACAAAACTGCATACACACGGGGGCTGGATGAAAAAAAGCACATGAATGCTTATTACATTATCCTCGATATAAATGATTAAATGAAATTTAATCTCTCTCTCTCTCTCTCTCTCTCTCTCTCTCTCTCTCTCTCTCTCTCCTCTCTCTCTCTCTCTCTCTCTCTCTCTCTCTCTCTCTCCTCTCTCTCTCTCTCTCTCTCTCTCCTCTCTCTCTCTCTCTCTCTCTCTGTGGATGTGCAAACAATACCACAAGATTACAAAGACTGTTTCCTGTGCTCCACGCCCCATGGTCTTGAGTTGTTCACTTGGTGACAGACTGATATCTATATACTTTATAAGATATTCTGTGCTCGAAGTGTGCCCACCTGCAGTGCTCTGAATGTGTAGCACACAGTGACTGATCAGTGCCAGATCATCTTTCATATGACTAAAAAAAAAAAAAAAAATCAGGATCTGTGCTGATTGTGTGCCAACATTCTATTCTTCAGGACTGCACTGATTGTGCATCAGAATATACTCCAGTATTCTGGCCGTGACTATTGTTTCCATTGCTGTTACAGGTGTACTTTTTTTTTTCAACATTGTATTACCTTGACTGTTCAAGGTGATTTAGTATTGTTTTGCTTGTTTCTCTCTCTCTCTCTCTCCTCTCTCTCTCTCTCTCTCTCTCTCTCTCTCTCTCTCTCTCTCTCTCTCTCTCTCTCTCTCTCTCTCTCTCTCTCTCTCTCTCTCTCTCCTCTCTCTCTCTCTTCTCTCTTCTCTCTCTCTCTCTCTCTGTCTCTCTCTCTCTCTCTGTCTCTCTCTCTCTCTCTGTCTCTCTCTCTCTCTCTCTCTCTCTTCTCTCTCTCTCTCTCTCTCTCTCTCTCTCTCTCTCTCTCCTCTCTCTCTCTCTTCTCTCTCTCTTCTGTCTCTCTCTCTGTCTCTTCTCTCTCGTCTCTCTCTCTCTCTCTCTCTCCTCTCTCTCTCTCTCTCTCTCTCTCTCTCTCTCTCTCTCTCTCTCTCTCTCTCTCTCTCTTCCTTTCTTTCCATTTTCTTAACCTCTCTTCGTCTACATAACCGTATCATACTATTTGTGCCCCTGATTGCTGGTTCTGTTTATTCAACGTGTTCTTGTGAATAGACTTCAGAGAGTTTATTTGAGTTACCAAATCCATTTATATATATTATCATTTGTTGTATGTTCAGCGTTTAATAATTTTTTATTCTTTCTTATACATTTCATCTTTTTGTCCCAATCAAGTGCTTACACGACTCCCCCTTATTATTATTTTTCCAACTTACTTTTCTTCATCATCACCAAACTTTACACACACTTAACATTCCTCACTAAACTAACTGACAGATGCATTCAAAGCATACTTCATGGCCCTCCAAGGATGGATTACGGATCTGCCACCTAAACATAAACCATGCAGTAAATAAAATCGAAGATATATCAACGCTCATCACAAATCAAGGCAAACCATTTCACATAATTGGTCTTTCTGAGTCAAGACTTTCAAAGCATATAATGGATACGGACATATATATTCCCGGTTACAAAATCATACGAAGAGATCCACAACAACCCAAAGAAACAGGAATCTTAATCTATATTAGTGAATCAGTAACGTTCAAACGTCTTCCCCATCTAGAAAGTGATGAAGTAGAATCTATCTGGATTGAAGTCTCTGTGAAAGGTACACACCCTATTGTAATGGGGTTCTGCTACAGAAATCCCTCAGAAAGAACAAATTGGATAGACAAGTTTGACTCCATGATGAACGAAGTCCTATTAGAATCCAGAGAAATAATTTTACTGGGAGACTTCAATATTGACCTAGCAAAAGTACACAATCAATGGACCAAGTACCAATCAAGTTATGAATTCCCTCAATCTTCACCAATTAGTCAATTCACCCACAAGAGTCACATCAACTTCAAGCACAATTATTTATCACATCTACGCATCTAACCCAAAAAACATCATAGAAACGTGTGTCCCTGTCTACAACTGCAGCGATCACTATCCACTCTGTGCCACATGGTCAAAAAAAGGAACAAAAATTCCCAAACCTGGCCATAAAACTATAACCTATCGTTCTTTCACAAAATTTGATGAACAGCTTTTTCTCCTAGAATTATGTAACTCCAAGATATCGGAAACATTCAACATTACAGATCCAGACTTAGCAATTGAGCTTTGGATAAAAACTTTTACTGAAATCTACAACAAGCCTGCTCCACTAAAAACAATTAGGATCAAACATGTCCCCAAACCGCCTTGGCTCACAAAAGAACTAGAGGAAGCATGCTATCTTAGAGATTTTCTAAAAGAAAATAAATATTATGAGGAGTCACAAAATTAAGGAATGCCATAAACTCACAAAAACGTCGAGAATAAAAGAAATATTTCCAAGATTTACTTTCTTCCAAACAAAACTCAAAGACTATATGGCGAGCAATAAACCAGATAACAAACAATCAGCCATCTTCCAAATCAAACATAATCAAAGACATTTCTAGTGAAAAACTTAACAATCACTTCATCAATGTTTCCTCTAACGTAATTAGCAATGATAATTCAAAGTCCAATGACCTCAATGAATTAAAACATTACTGCCAAGAAAAGCATATTCCTTCTAAACTTCACATACCATTCATATCTGCTTCTGAGGTCTATAACTATCTAACTCACCTCAAACAATCAAGAACACGTGGTCTTGATGGAATAAACAGCAAAATACTAAAGCTATCAGCCCCAGTTATCACTGACACCCTAACCCTAACACATATATATATAACCTTTGTCTTGACAAAAACTACTTCCCTAATGCCTTCAAATGTGCTAAAGTGATACCCATCTACAAGTCTTGTGATACTTCTGACCCATCAAACTATAGGCCAATCTCTATTATACCTATGCTCTCAAAGCCCCTGGAAAAACATATAAATAAGCACCTAGTCCATCATATAGATATCAACAACCTACTTCACCCTAATCAGTCTGGATTTAGACAAAATCATTCATGCCACACGGCAATGACTAGTCTTGTAGACAACTGGCTATCAAACATTAACGACAATAAATTTTGTGGAGTATTATTTGTAGATTTCAAAAAGGCATTTGATACGATTGACCACAAACTTCTTCTCAAAAAGCTAAATCTATATGGCATCTCTACAGAAACCCTAGGACTACTTAATTCCTATCTCACAAACAGGCAACAATGTGTCTCAATAACTACATCCACATCCAAACTGAAGCCCATTCATTATGGAGTAACACAAGGATCCATACTAGGGCCAATTCTCTTTTCATTATATATAAATGACCTTCCTTTACACATCAAATCTAAATGTGAACTATTTGCAGATGACACAACCATACATACGAGTCATAACGACATTGACTTTCTTGCAACTATATTACAAAAAAGCACTGATGACCTTGTCAAATGGACAGAACTGAACCACATGACAATACATCAAAAATAAAACAAAATGCATGCTTATCACCACCAGACAAAAGCGACAAAATTTATCTGTTAAACTGTTTCCCATCCAGATCAATAAGGAAGCAATTGAACAAATCTCTCACCACAAAGTCCTAGGAGTAACAATCAACGAAACTCTTAGCTGGTTCTACCACATCTCTCACCTATGCAAGTATTTATCCCAAAGAGTATACCAGTTGACTAAAATTAAACACTTTCTTGACCTTCACTCAAGGAAATTATTTTTTCAAGCTTATGTACAATCCTCAATAGATTATGCTTCAACCCTGTGGGATTCTGCCAGTGCAAACACTTTGAAACCGTTGTTAAGCCTGCATAAACGTGCTCTTAAACTCGTCCTTTTGAAGAAAACAACCTTACTAGAAGTAGATCAGTAAGTAAGTATCATGATGTACAAGATAATGGCAGGAGCCATCCCCATCCTTAAAAGATAACTTTCCTATGAATCATTACAGAAATACTGTAAAGCCTGCTGTCCCCATCCCAAGAATAGATTTGTTCAAATCTAGTTTACTGTACTCAGGCCCTATGTTGTGGAATTCTCTTCCTGGTTCAATTAAACAGCACCAATCATTAACAACTTACAAAAATCATCTTCTAATCCACCTGATGCATCAGAAGTAACTAACCACACCTCATCCTGTTGGAACCCCCCCCCCCCTCTCTCTCTCTCTCATAAAGTTCTAGGATTAGTAATTGATAACAATCTGTCATGGTCTGAACATGTAAGAATGGTGTGTAAAATCATATCAAAAAAGATTTATCAGCTGATGAAGATAAAACATTTCCTAAATTCTCACTCTCGTAAACTGTTTTATCATGCTTTTATTGAGCCACACATAAATTATGTATCAACAGTTTGGGATTCAGCGAGTGAAAACACTTTAAAACCATTGGCAAGTATGTACAGGCGTGCTCTTAAAGTACTTCTACTAAAATCATCATCATTGTCATGTAATGATTACATCTCGCTTGATATTCTCCCTCTGAAATGGAAGTTAAGATACAATAAGGCAGTTTTTATGTTCAAAATTATGTCTGGCTGTGCTCCACCTTCATTGATAAACAAGTTTAAGATAAACGAGTGTCGCTATTTTCACAAAATAATGTTACCACTGCCCAGAATTGATCTGTTCAAATCTAGCCTTGCTTACTCTGGTGGTTTATTATGGAATGATGTTTCATCTTCAGTTAATGTCAATACCAGTCTATATACATTTAAACATAATTATCATTTAATTTTAATGAATGAATATACAGGAATATTCACATAATATCTTCTCTTGTCTGGCATTGCATCCGCAACCTATCTTAGCTGCCTGCCTACCTGTCTGCCTCCCCCACCCCCACTCCCCTGCTTTTCACTCTCCCTCTATTTTTCTTTCATCCTTTTCTATTTATTATTATTAGTATTATTATTGTTGTTGTTGTTATTATTATTATTATTATTATTATTATTATTATTATTATTATTATTATTATTATTATTATTATTATTATTATTATCATTATTATTATTATTATTATTATTATTATTATTATTATTATTATTATTATTATTATTATTATTATTTAAATTATTCCTTCTCTTTCCCCATACCCAATACAAATTCTTCTTCAATTTTTCTGTCTGAATTTTTTTTTCTTTTTTCTTTTTTTTTTCTATGTGCTCTTTCCCTTAATTTTTTTTTTTTTATATATATATATTTTTTTAAATTTATTTATTTATTTATTATTATTATTTTTTTTTAATCTCCATTTTTGACATAAATTTCTATGATGTTACAACGATTGTTTATTTATTTTTCTGGGGGGGGGGGGGGTGTTGTGTTTACTTAAATTTGCTGTTAATTTGTTTTCATTGTTATCATTTTCTTTGATTGAGGGCTGGATGTAAAAAAGCCATTATGTGTGCTTATTCTTTTCCCTTAATAAAAGTTTCAAAGTTTCAAAGTTTCAAAGTTTCTCTCTCTCTCTCTCTCTCTCTCTCTCTCTCTCTCTCTCTCTCTCTCTCTCTCTCTCTCTCTCTCTCTCTCTCTCTCTCTCTCTCTCTCTCTCTCTCGGAGTGGCTTCCCTTGCTTGGCTACCAGCAAGACGTGGTTTCTAAAGTGAGAAAAGTGAGAAAAGAAATTTCCTATTTTTTACCAGAAAAACCTCCAGTATGCCAGTGACAGGACTACCCTCTTCTCTGGAGACAGTTTTGAATACCTTTCTGCAGGAAATGTCTCTGACATCGTATAAAATCGACGGCAGAGAGAATCAGACTGTGATAGTGTTGCGCCTGTCACCGGCCCACCGGCATCCTGCTACACACAGCCATGGTGACAGTGTTGGTAACAGTGTTGTTTACCGTAAGAAAGGGGCAGCGCAAATTGCAAGGGACAAGAAGCGAGTGGAGACACATAAGGTCAGTGTCATGAATAAACAACATGAACATTCTGTCTCCCCTTCGGATTTGTTTCTCCCGACGCCCCCAAGTTTATTTTACAACACCGAAAGTGAAATGGCCATGGACACATTCAAAGGTGACACGCCCACTGGCCCTCCTCGCTGCGCTGCAAAATCCGCACGTGCAACACGGCCAGCCGTCTCCTCTCCGTCATGCATGCCTGATGTTGACCCCGTGTCAGTGACAGTGCAACCCCACGAATTGGCGCTTGAAGACTGGAGTCTAGACTCTGACACGGACAAGAATACTGACAATGAAGAAGTCATATCTGTGAGCAGTGACGCGCCAACAATACCACCTGTGACACTGACAGAGGACAGCTCTACACAAGATGTGACAGGGAACAGCAAGAGAGCGGAGCCACTGGAAACGAATGCCGAAAGTGCAACTGCCATCGACGAAGCAGAAAACGGCTCCACTGTGTCCGGCGAGGATCGCAGGGAATTGATGGAACTTCTACAACAATTTGCTGACACAATGAACAGGGGCTTTGATTCATTAAAGAAAGTAAATGAAGACAGGAAAGCAGCTGAAGTCAGGAATCTTCCCGACACGTCCAGTGACCAGCCAGCAGTACAACCACATGGCTGATGCCGCTCTGTGACAGTTCCTCCGTCCCTGCTACGACATGGGTTGCTACCAGTGACATCCACACAAACTATTGCAAACAATACCGCGTTTCGGTTACCAATCGCGAAGAATCGTTGATATTGTACAGTGTGAAATTTTGTTGTATCTTTCGATTTCGGTCCCCTCCCCCATCTACCCATTTGTGAAAGGGTTGAAAAACCTAACACAATAAATTTTTGTCATTGTCATTTGTCATTGTCATTGTCATTGTCCTCTCTCTCTCTCTCTCTCTCTCTCTCTCTCTCTCTCTCTCTCTCTCTCTCTCTCTCTCTCTCTCTCTCTTCTCTCTCTCTCTCTCTCTCTCTCTCTCCTCTGTTTTTTTTTGTTCGGAAACATATGTTTTATGGGACTTTTTTGGTGGTGGATGGTGGTGGACTGACGTTTTCGTCATTTGACCTCATCATATTCTCATGTTTGCTCTTTCTTTTTGTTTGTTTGTTTGTTTGTTTTGTTTTGTTTTGTCTTTTTATGTAATATATATATATATATATATATATATATATATATATATATATATATATATATATATATATATATATATATATATATATATATAATTACTTTATCATTATTATTATTTCTTTAGTTTTTATTTTTTATTTTTTTCAATTCAAATCAAAATCATCATTGATTCTTGCTTCATATTTCGTTTCTGAATGGGTGCCTTTTGTAACGTTGCCTCGGTAGTGTATCTCTGTATTATTTCTTACCTGTTGTTGTTGTTCTTTCTCCCCGTATATCAAGGTCTTATATTTTGTGGGACTTGTTTTGATGGTGGATGGTGGTCGATTGATGTTTTCAGTCATCTGTCCTCATCATTTTCTCATGTTTGATCCTTAGATGTTGGCTGTCGTTTGTTTGTTTTGTTTGTTTGTTTGTGCTTTTTGTTGTTGTTGTTTTTGTTTGTTTGTTTGTTTGTTTGTTTGTTTTGTTGTTGTTGTTGTTGTTGTTGTTGTTGTTGTTTTATATTCAAACCGAAATCGTCATTGAGTCTCGCTTCTTGTTTTCGTTTCTGGGTGAGTGCCTTTTTATAACATTGCCTTAATACTGTATCTCTGTTTTGTTTCTCGCCTGTTGTTTGATGCTTGGTATGGGTTTTTTGCTCTTGGTGTTTGGAACTTTGTAATTGTTGTTGTTTTGGTTGGGGCTGTCTTTTTATCATGATGTTGTCCCTGGGGGGAGCGGGGACTGGTTGTGAAAGAGGCACACGAGTGCTTGTCTGTTGTCCTCGAGTGGAGGAATTTTGCCTTGCCTTGCCTTGCCTTGCCTTGCCTTGCCTTGCCTTGCATCTCTCTCACAAAAAAGTACTGGTGTTACCTCCCTTGTCATAAGGCTCAGTTGGGCAATGACAATAAACTGCTAAAGCGTAAAGCGTTAAAGCATCTCTCTCTCTCTCTCTCTCTCTCTCTCTCTCTCTCTCTCTCTCTCTCTCTCTCTCTCTCTCTCTCTCTCTCTCTCTCTCTCTCTCTCTCTCTCTCTCTTCTCTTGAAACATCTAGGATGTTTTATGTAACTTTTCTTTTCTTTTTTTTAAATTTTTATTTTATTTACATTTTTATTGGTAGTATCTCTACCCCCCCTCCCCTCCAATAAGGATATTAGTTAAAATTTCCCCCCTTTTATCCAAATGTATGATTTATGTCAGATGTATAACTTTTGACAGATGGTGGTGGATTGATGTTTTCAGTTGTTTATTCATCTATTTCTCTTGTTTGCTCGTTACCTATTAACACTTTTCTATTCTTCCATAATCAAAATATTTTTTATTGTGATTTCTGATTTTTGTCTTCTGATCGAGTGCATTTTTTATTACCTTATCATATATAGTGTCCTTATTCTTGTGTGTTGTTTGGTACTGCGTAAAGTTTTATTGTTTAGTATCTTTTCAACTTGATGTATCCCTGAAAAGGGCGGGGACTGGATGTAAAAAAGCACATGAGTGCTTATCTATTATCCTCGAATAAAAGACTTTGCCTTGCCTTGCCTTGCCTTGCCTTGCCTTGCCTTGCCTTGCCTTCTCGCTCTCTCTCTCTCTCTCTCTCTCTCTCTCTCTCTCTCTCTCTCTCTCTCTCTCTCTCTCTCTCTCTCTCTCTCTCTCTCTCTCTCTCTCTCTCTCTCTCTCTCTCTCTCTCTCTCTCCCTCTCTTCACAAACCACAGAAATTTGCGCAAAACCAGACGACGATCAATTGCTACAGTTCATGCTGATCCCAAAACTACTATGGCCCCTAATGATATATGAAATCTGCACCAGCATGGTAGAGGCAATGGACGCCAAAATCAACAAATTCACAAGGAAATGGCATGAGTTCCACCCTGTCTCACCGATATAGCGCTGTACTGTTGGCAAAGTTAAAACTGCCACTGAAATCCATCCCAGAAGAATGCTAAGCAGGAAAAATCAGACTTCAGAGCATGTTGGAGGACACAGAAGACAAGGTGGTAGAAGCAATCAAGCCCCTGCTGAAGACAGGCAGAAAATGGATAGTCCAGGAGGGATAAATTCTGCCAAAGAAAGTCTCAAGATCAGACAGGTAACAGGACACACACAGACCAACAGACAAGGACTAGGGTCAACAAAAACAGAATGGTGGTCAAAGGCAAAAGCAAAAGCCAAACGGGACATGGTCATTCCAGAGATGAGGAAAGAAGACCAAACGAGACTCCAAAAAGCAGTCCAACAGAGCCAGCAAGGGCAATGAACAACATGGGAGAGTGCGCTCCAAAAAAGTCTCACCTGCAATGTCATTTGGCACATGGCCCCTCTCAGGATAAGCTTCATTCTCAAATCCGCGTATGACCTACCATCAAATGCAAACCTGGTGAAAATCAGACGATCCTGCATGCCCCCTCTGACGTGAAAAACAAACAGTGGAACATGTCCTCAGCTCATGTAAGGTAGCCTTAGCCCAAGAAAGGTAGACATGGAGGCACAACCAAGTGCTCAAAGAGATTGTACAAGCAGTCTGGTTCAGTACCTGCACCACAAGCAGCAAAATGAGGACACCAAAAGCTCCCGCAACCTTCTTCACGGCAGGAGGAAAAAGTCATGGCCAAAAACAACAGTGCCATTCGGAACCTGCAAGCAGAGTCTGCTGGATGGAGCAGACGACTTGGAGTGCACTGCAGACCTCTCAGAATGGAACAGTCACCCTGAGGCCATCAACGAGAGTGGTATGAGACCTGACATAGTAATCAACTCCCATTCAACCAAGCAGCTGATCATGATAGAGCTGACTGTTCCATATGAGAACAGGATGGAGGCATCTCACGCCTACAAGACTGAAAAGTATGCAGATCTGGCTAACAGCCTGAGGAAAGAAGGCTATCAGGGTAAAGTCCTTGCTGCAGAAGTCGGAGCCAGGGGGTTTGTTGGAGAATCG
>CM060341.1:282779-292779 GCA_030674155.1 Stramonita haemastoma
GGTAGGTAGGTAGGTAGGTAGGTAGGTAGGTAGGTAGGTAGGTAGGCAGGCAGGCAGGCAGGAAGGTAGGTAGGTAGGTAGGTAGGTAGGTAGGTAGGTAGGTAGGTAGGTAGGTAGGTAGGTAGGTAGGTAGGTAGGTAGGTAGGTAGGTAGGTAGGTAGGTAGGTAGGTAGGTAGGTACATAGAGGCAAAAGACGATCGAAGAGTCACTCCCATTGGAACAGCCTGCCTCATTTGTGATCTTGCCTCTGCTTTTCTTCATCTGCAGTGGTTTGCACCAATTTTATCATTTTAGCAAAGAGAAGGTAGCTGGGAAGTATTCTCCATCATTATTTCTCGTGTTGTATTGTGTTGTGTTGTGTTGTTTTTATGTTGTGTTATCTTGTGTTATGGTGTGTGTGTGTGTGTGTGTGTGTGTGTGTGTGTGTGTGTGTGTGTGTGTGTGTGTGTGTGTGTGTGTGTGTTTGTGAGTGTGTGTGTGTGTGTGTGTGTGTGTGTGTGTGTGTGTGTGTGTGTGTGTGTGTGTGTTTATGTGTGTGTGTGTGTGTGTGTGTGTGTGTGTGTGTGTGTGTGTGTGTGTGTGTGTGTGTGTGTGTGCTTCCTTGTCTGCCTATCCGTGTGTTTATTAATATATCTGGTGAATAGGTTGACAAGTCCACATGAAATGCAGAGACAGCAAAACAAGCAAACCCAAAATACCAACCTGTCCACTACCACAGGTGAAACTGTTTTCACCACAAGGCGGGAAGTGACAATTCACCTCGTCGCTGTTGTCCCCGCAGTCTTCTTTCAAATCACACACAAAGTTGTATGACACGAGCTTCCCTGTTGTCTGACAGATGAAATAAGGAGTTGCTGTCTGTTGACCCGGGGCCATTCTGCACGAGGCAGTGACGTGTGACACAGTGCCCCTGCTGTCCAGCTGACCCGAGCACAGACTGTGCTGGTCACAGGCCAAACCCAGATGGGTGACGTGCAGCAATGGGCAGGTAACCACAGGAACAGGGGATCCAGAAGTGTTACGATGGTCAGCAGCGATAACGATCTTGTCTTTGAGGAGCTTTCCCTGTGAGATTGGCACTCCGCATCGTTGGTTTTTCACAGCCTTTTGAAAATAATTCCCTGAGAGAGAGAGAGAGAGAGAGAGAGAGAGAGAGAGAGAGAGAGAGAGAGAGAGAGAGAGAGAGAGAGAGAGAGAGAGAGAGAGAGAGAGAAGGGTAACAAAATAGGCTTTAAACCCGTTCCCATAGTACAGCAAGGAGGGAGCTGAACACTACTCAAAAATATCAAAAACCTTTAAATAAAGATGTAGAAGTGTACCTCTTTTTCTGTCAACATTTATTTATTTGTAATCACTGTGTGTTCATTTAAGAACTAATAAACCGCCCTTCTCACATTAACTGTTGCAGCACAAACACTTTGCAATGGATCACCTTGCAAAGAAAGAACATCAGATCCCTATCACAATCCCCTGTGGAAACAAAGAATATCAGACCCCTATCACAATCCCTAGTGGAAACAAAGAATATCAGACCCCTATCCCAATCCTTAGGGCAGTGCAAACAAAGAATAGCAGACCCCTATCCCAATCCCCAGTGCAAACAAAGAATATCATACCCCTATCCCAATCCTTAGTGCAGTGTAAACAAAGAATAGCAGACTCCTATCCCAATCACCAGTACAAACAAAGAATCAGCCACACCTGATTTATTGGATGGCAAGATAGATGTGTCCTCTGAGGTATCTGAAGTACACAAAGAACAAACTATTGACTGTACCGTTGAGGTTTTGGTGGTGGTACAGTGAAAGCTTATGTGTCTAGTCTAACAGACAAACGTGTACAGCATCCATAGCTGGATAGCAGAGAAACACACGGTTGTGAAAGGTTGTGGTTCAGGACTCAGACAATCAAAATATTCTGATGTGTGAGTCGGTTGACATCGCCCTGGAATATTCTTGCAGTGGAGATACTGGCAAAGAATCAGTATGCATATTCGAGTACATAAAGCAAGAAGAGAAAAACAAGTTGCCAGAAGAACGTGTCAAACTTTCCAGACTTCACAAAGGGAAGCAGTGTCCTAACACACAACACGCAGAGACCGTGGCACGAGCTGAACAGGAACTACATCTTCTTTGGGACCTGATCCGGTTTTGTATAGGCTAACATTGCAGGCTGTAGACTCAAAAAGGAAAGACTGTTTTGAAAATTAAGATAAGGACAATAATGTATACAATCTAGATGTACATACCACTCTACTGCCATGGTTTCCATGTCACTGTAACCGTGTTGCCATCCATATCTTTTGTAACCCGGCCATGCTATATGGCTTCATTGCTGAATTGCAATAACATTTGTTCATTGTTGATTGTTCTCTCTGTGTGTATGAGTGCGTGCGTGTGTGTGCACACGGTGTGTGTGTGTGTGTGTGTGTGTGTGTGTGTGTGTGTGTGTGTGTGTGTGTGTGTGTGTGTGTGTGTGTGTGTGTGTGTGTGTGTGTGTGTAGGATTAAAGTTTGAAACATAGTTCATGGCATGCAGAATATTTAAAATGTATCCATCTAAAGGTACAAAAGGAAAAAAGATACACAGGACTAAGAATCTACCGAAATAATTGGTTTCCAAGTTTTCCCTAACAAATTTGAAACTACATGTCCTTGTGAATCTGTCCAGGACAGAAGATCGATGAAACCTGGGGTGAATCATGGCAAAAGAACCGTCTTCAGTGGATACCATGGTATACTCCAGGTAATAGGCAACTGCTCCTCCCCTCCACTTCCAGGTGTGAAAGTACCTGGCAACAAAAGAAAAACAAAGTCATAAGAAAAGGACTGTGGGCTGTACATTGAGTCAAAGTACTGGTAACAGAAGAAAAACAATGCCATAAGGAAAAGATCCCGGTATTTTATTTTTATCTATTTTTTTATTATTTTTTTATACCACTTTATGTCACAACAGACTTCTCTGCGTGAAATTCGGGCTACTCTCCCCGGGAGCGCGTTGCCACAAATGCAGCGACTACCCATTATTTCTTTTTATATAATTTTGTCATCCGCTCCTACTGGCACACGATGGCCTGCTCTTCCGAAAGGCCGAACGGGATTTTAACGTGTGCACAAGATGTTCTGCGTGCGTTCGCACACGGGACATCGGTTTATAGTCTCATCCGAATGACTTTGACATTTAGTTCGATTTTTTCCTCAAACTTGGAAGAAAGGGCGTGCTGGGTACGAACCCAGAAACTCGCGGTTTACATATTGGCAGGTGAACGTCTTAACCATCCTACCACCGTCCTTTTGGTACGTATATTGAGTCAAAGTACTGGCAACAGAAGAAAAACAATGTCATAAGGAAAGGATCCTGGTGTGTACATTGAGTCAAAGAACTGGTAACAAAAGAAAAACAATGTCATAAGGAAAGGATAGAGGGGTGTAAATTGAATCAAAATATTTATTGCAAGTATATAGCAGATGGAACAATCAGGAAGGGTTCATCTGGAACAGAAGAGACATAATTTTCATGGGGAAACGGGGGAGGGAGGTGGCCCTGGGCTAGAGCTCCAGGTTCACCAACCATGAGATTTTATGTATGCCACGGTTTTTGCACACCATTAACATACACTTTTCTGTATAAAACAACAGCGATCGGAATGCACTATGTTCGTCTTGATCATGTTGCAATTGTTTCATTACTCGTTTACCTTATAAAAAAAGCATCAAATATCTTTTTTAAGACAGATATACTCCAGTTGGATAAGCCACCTTTCATACAGTTCTAATTGGCACAAAAAGGGAACGAAAATGATTCTGTGTGTTTAAATAGAGAAAAAAAAACTATTGCAATATCTGTGTTTTGCTTTTGGATACATCCACAAGACAGCATTTAAATGGACATCACAATTACAGTTACGTGACAACTCCATACCCAGCCTTAAAACATAATGTATAAACTACCCCATAAAAATGTCAATCCTAATGTCACATTTATTATGTGTTCCTGGCCCAGTCCCTATCCCACTGTCCCATTATCCCACTGTCCCATTATCCCACTGTCCCATTATCCCACTGTCCCATTACCCCACTGTCCCACTGTCCCCACTGTCCCATTATCCCACTGTCCCATTATCACACTGTCCCAATATCCCACTGTCCCATTATCCCACTGTCCCATTATCCCACTGTCCTATTATCCTACTGTTGCGAAAGGAGCATTGGGTCGGATGATCTGCCTGTTATGAAATTCCAACAGAAAAGTAAAACAACTGAAAATTGTAAAATAACTAGAGTCATAAACAAAACTATACTTCTAATGTAGAAAAGCTTAGATGGGATGATGCAAAAAATGATAATTTTATTAATCCATTTTGAAGTGACAATATCAACAACAGAATGGCAGATTATTTGAATCTGTTAAACTTTGATGTTGATAGAGCTCTGTTAATATTTGTAGAAAGTTTAAGTGAAGCCAGCAAGTGTATGTATATTAGATGTCGTAAGGGTCAGAAAAAGACATCTGAATGGTTTGAAAGAGATTGTCATCATTATGGCTTGGCTTCGCGAACAAAGATTAAGGGCACTGTCCACATCTGGTGCAGGCTCGCTGGTGGCTGTTCAGTCCAATGCGTGACAAACAAACCCGGCAGCAGCGGCTGCAGGGGAAAGTTGATTCTGGGGTTGATGTAGAGGGGAAGTGGTTCTTCCTCCTCATTCGCCTCTCAAGGTTGGCTCTGCGATTGTCCTCAAAGGAGGAGAACGATTGATGCACAGTGTGTCGCCAGGCCTGCCAGTCAGCAGCAAGGACTGACCACTGGTTATGGTCTATGAGGCAGGCTGACAGAGATTTCTTCAGAGAGTTTTTAAATCTCTTCTTTGGTGCGCCTCTGTAGCGGTGTCCGGTGGAAAGTTCACCGTAGAGAACCATCTTCGGAAGGCGATGGTCCTCCATTCTAGATACAGACGCTACCCAGCGTAGCTGCGTTTTCAGCAACATGGCTTCAATGCTGGTAATCCCTGCTTGCTGCAGCACCTCAGCATTCGTGGTAAAGTCGCTCCAGTGGATGTCGAGGAGGGACCAGAGACAGCGTCGGTGGAAGCTCTCCAGAATTCGCAGGTGGTGTCTGTATGTGACCCATGGCTCGGGACCGTACGGGAGGGTGGTCAGTACCACGGCTCTGTAGACTGATTTTGGTGTCTTTCTTCAGGTGTTTGTTTTTCCAGAGACGGTAGTAGAGTCTGCCGAAAGCACCGTTTGCCTTTGCCAGTCTGTTGTCTACATCTTCATCAATCTTTGCATCAGAGGAGATTGTGCATCCCAGCTAGGTGAACTGCTGGACCGTCTTCAGTTTTGTCTCACCAATAATTAATGTGAGGTGGGTGGTACGCTACCTGAGGTGCGGGCTGGTAGAGAACCTCTGTCTTTTTCAGGCTGACTTTGAGTCCGAAGAGCCGGGCTGCCTCTGCACAACAGGATGTTACATGCTGCAGGGCGGTTTCTGTGTGGGTTACAAGGGCAGCAGCATCAGCAAAAGTAGCTCTCGCATTTGTTGCTGCAGGGTTTTGGTGTGGGCCTGAAGACGACGCAGGTTGAAACGGCTGCCATCTTTGCGGTAGCGTATGAAAACTCCGTCTTCGTCATCAAGATCTACTGTGGCCCGCTGAGGTGACCACCTGCCTGTTACCAGTCAGGGGCCCCCGCGGCGATCATTACACCTCGAAAGGAGAGGCTATGTTTTGTGCAGTCACTTTCCTTAGGGAGAGCGGGACGTTGTAGCACCAGACCTCAACCTTGCCACAGGGGGTACAGTATCAAATACCGACGCTCCCACCCCAAAGAGATTGTAGTGAGGCAAAAAAAAAAGACAGTAATAGGTACTTTATGGCATTTTGGAAGAACAAGGCAGGAAGAGGATAGAACTGATTATGTGCAAGCAAGGAAAATGTAAGAAAAGCTGCTTAAGACAAGAAGACAAGAATTCAGGAATCTAAAGGCTGAAAGCTCAATATTTCTGATTCTTCACATTGTTGGAAAGAGCTAAACAGTATGGGATGTGAAACTAGAAATCATTCCAAGAACAACACAGAAACAGTTGATTGGGTCCACCATTTCAAGTTTGTTTTTTCAAAGCAACAAAAGTTCTAGCTATAACCACTGTCAAAGTGAAATAGACTAATTAGAACAAGCAGACCACGAACTTAACCAAAAACAATTCAGAAGACAAGCTGAAAAGAGCAACAGACAGACAGACAGACAGACAGACAGACAGACAAACAGACAGACAGATAGATAGATAGATAGATAGATAGATAGATAGATAGATAGATAGATAGATAGATAGATAGATAGATAGATAGATAGATAGATAGATATCTATCTTTCTATCTATCCAGTCCTCTTTGTGCTCAGGTAGCACATAAGGCCTCGACTAGAGCCCGCCACTGATGTCGGTCGGCTGAAATACGCTCCAGACGGCCCCATGTCCAACCCTTTTCCTTCATCTCTCTCTCTACTGTTCTCCTCCAAGTTTCCTTGGGGCGGCCTCTCTTTCTTTGACCGTCTGGAGTCCATCGTAGGGCGATTCTGGATATGGCTGTAGTCTCCTGGCGAAGCACATGTCCTATCCATCGCCAACGCCTCCGTTTGACTTGCGTGGAGGGTTCAGTTTCTGTTCTTTGGTGGAGTTCTTCATTGGCGATGGTATTCGGCCAAAAGATGCGTAGAATGCGTCTGAGGCATCTGTTTTGGAAGACATCAAGTTTGTTGCTGATGGTTTTGGTCATCTTCCATGACTCTGATCCATAAAGGAGGGTGCAAATCACGTTTGATTTGAAAATTCTTAATTTGGTCTTCAGGCGTATGTTCCCTGCCTTCCATGTGCTCCTGAGTGAGGCGAAGGCCTGGCTGGCTTTTACAAGTCGAGCCCGGATCTCCACCTCCCCATCTCCTGTGTTTGACATTGTGGATCCAAGATAAGTGAAGTCATTTACTTCCTCGATCTGATCCCCATTCAGTCTGATGTTCTCTTGGACTCTGGCGTTCATTCTCATGTTCTTTGTCTTCTTTGTGCTGATTTTCAAGCCAAGGATTCCAGCAGTTGTTGCCATGACATCTGTCTTTTCCTGCATGTCTTGGTGACGGTGTGACAGCAGAGCGATATCATCGGCAAAATCCAGATCTTCCAGCGTTTGTGTTGCTGTCATTGTCATGGTCCATCTGATCTCTCTCCTCTCTCCGTCCATGGAATTCCTCATAATCTAGTCCATGGCCAGGATGAAGAGGAACGGCTATAGGATGCAGCCCTGCTTCACTCCTGTGCTGACGCTGAAGGCTTCTGTGAGCTCTGTGTCGCAGATCACCTGGGATTTGAAGTCACTGTACAACATTGCAATGACCCGGACAAGTTTTGCAGGGACTCCATAGTGCCTTAGGATCTTCCATAAGGACTCTCGGTGGATGCTGTCAAACGCCTTCTCCAGGTCAATGAAATTGACATACAGCGGTGTATTCCACTCATTGCTCTGCTCCAGAATCTGGCGCAGAGTGAAGATGTGATCTGAGCAGGATCGCCCAGGGCGGAAACCTGCTTGCTGTGGTCGGAGGTCCTTCTCAAGAGCTACCGTCAATCTGGACAGCACAATCCTCCTGAAGGCTCTACTGGTGAGGGAAAGAAGTGTTATGCCCCTCCAGTTGTTGCAGTCTCCAAGATCTCCCTTTTTGGGCAACTTGAAGATGAGACCGGTTTTCCATGCTTCAGGGATCTGACCTTCTACCCAAATCTGCTTGAAGATCTCGGTCAGAATGGGAGCCATCACATCCATATCTGCCTTCAACATCTCTGCCGTCACACCATCTGCCCCTGGTGCCTTGCCGCTCTTCATTGCCTTGATTGCTGCTGTCACTTCTTCCAGGCTCGGTGGATCGGTGCAGATGTCAAGGTCTATATCTGCTGGCTGGATGTCTGCTACCTGAGGGGGGTCCGGTCTGTTCAGAACCGACTCAAAGTGTTCCCTCCAACGCTGTAGTTTTCCTGCCTCTCCCTCAACAACCTTTCCATTTTTGTCCTTCACTGGCACATCGAAGTTTTTAAACCCATTGTTCAGCTGCTTGTTGATCTTGTACAGCGTCTTTAGATCATTTCTCCCTGCTGCCTCCTCTGCCTCATCTGCCAGTTTCTCTATGTAGTCTTTCTTGTCGGCTCTTGTCATCTTCTTCACCTCCTTGTCCTGTTCTGCATAATCTTCTTCTGTGCTGCTCTTTCAAGCGTTCTGATCTGGTGCGTTGATCTTTTGCTTGGTTAACTTCCTCTCATCTATCTTTTTCCAGGTTTCTTGTTTGATCCACTCTTTCTTCTTTCGTCGGATGCCTAGTACTTTTTCTCCTGTTTCCCGAAGTACCTGATTGAAGCTGTCTATTGTTATCTCCTGTTGTTCCCCCAGTGCCTGAAATCTGTTCCTCACTTCTACTGCAAAGGCTTGTTTGGTGAGCGTCTCATTCAGCCTGCCAGAGTCTAATCTTTGCTGACGTGCCTGTCTTCCTCGTGATCGACGCAGCTTCAAGGAAACGGTGGCCAACACAAGGGTGTGGTCACTGGCAACGTCCGCTCCTCTGTAGGCCCTGACATCCTGAAGAGAGCTTCTCCATTTTCGGTTGATGATGACATGATCTATCTGTTTTTTGGTGGTCCCGTCTGGCGACGTCCACGTTATCTTATGGATGTGTTTGTGCGGGAAAAGGGTGCCTCCGATAAGCAGGCTGTTCTCTTCACAGAAGTCCACCAGTTTCTCTCCATTATCGTTGATGATACCAATTCCATGTTTGCCCATAACATGCTCCCTCCCGGTGTTGTCACTGCCCACCTTGGCATTCAAGTCGCCAAGGATGAGCAACATGTCATGAGCGCGGACGCTCTCCACAGCTGTTTGGAGCTGATCGTAAAAATCGTCCTTGACCTCTGCATCTGCGTTTTCAGTTGGTGCGTAGCAGACTAGCACTATCAGCTTGGTGTACTTGGAGTGGAATCTTGCTTTCAAAAGTCTTGGTCCGAATGGTTTCCACTCTAGCAGTGTCTTTTCAGTCTTTCTGTTGAGGAGCAGTGCTACTCCCTCAGAGTGCTGGTCATCTGATCTACCCGAGAAGACAATGGTATGTCCTGACGCCAGTCTCCTCTTTCCCGTACCGGTCCATCTGACCTCGCTGACCCCCAAGATGTCCAGATTGTAGTTGTCAAACTCTTTGACTAACTGGGGCATCCTGCCAGTCTGGTACAAGGTCTGGACGTTCCAGCACCCCACCCTCATCTTCTGTTTCGGCTTCAGTAAATCCACCATCGGGGCGCCAGCTCCCTCTCGGGTTTGGCTGTCGTCCGTCATTAGTCATTAGTCCAGTCGCCTGGTGTGCTTCATTACCGTCGCCACCGATGTCGGATGCTCTAGTGCAGGTTTCTGTCACATGCTTTTTTTTCATGATGGGGTTGTTAGCCCCATCATAACCTATTTTACCTCTAGGTGAGGTTGCCACCTTAGTCGCCTCTTACGACATGCCTGGATGGAGGGCAGAGGCTTTATTCTTACAATACTCGCTAAGCAAGTATACCCCACGAGCCTCAGGGGGGGGGGGGGGGTGGTAGATAGATAGATAGATAGATAAACACAGATTGATCGATCGACAGATAGATAGATTGACAAATAGAGTTGGTTAAAAAGTGTAGATAGATGGTTAGACAGAGAGACAGACAGACAGACAGACAGACAGACAGACAGACAGACAGAGATAGAGAGATACATAGATAGATTGATATATAGATAAAGAGATAGATAGATAGGTTACATTAGATTAGATTAGATTACATTAGATTAGACTAGATTAGATCAGATGAATTAGACAGACAGATAGATACACACACATACACACACATACACACATACACACATACACACACATACATACATACATACATACATACATACATACATACATACATACATACATACATACATACACGCACGCA
>CM060341.1:300279-305279 GCA_030674155.1 Stramonita haemastoma
CTTTTGTTTATAAACGTAGAAGAAAACAAAAGAGAAGACAGCAGTACAACAGCAGACATTGTCACCGATATGCTGAATTTTTTTGACTCTGTGAACACCTGGCGACAGGAAGACTTTGTGAAGGCCTTCCGGCTAGGAAAGCCTCGTCCCCAGGGAAACTCCCCCAGACCAATTCTGGTGAAATTCTGTCGGTGGGCAGACAAGATGGCGGTGCTTAGCAACAGGCAGCTTAGAGACAATCTGGGCAGGATGGGATCAAAGTGGCCTCTGATCTCACTAACCATCAAAGGGAGATGGTGAATTTCCACCGTAATCAAGGCAAGATTGCCTACATCTATAACGGCAAACTGCAGATCAAGGATAGACATCAAGTCCATCCTTCCCACATGCTTCACCCTGATGACAGAGCTTTCAGCAGGGAGGACCAACACTACTTCCTGAGCAGACAGAACTTTGGAGGCAGGAGTTGGCACATCAACAGAAGAGGTGCCAGTCGCAGCTACCAAGGGCAGCCAGGCAGAACTGATGGCCCATCAGTTCACGAAGTGGAGCAGAGGGACCCTGGTCACCCACCAAATGGCAACTTACGACCCCATTCAAGTGACTTCAGTGAAGCTAGCATCAACATACCTCAAGTGGAAAGTACAGATGGTGCATGGGGAAGACAGGAGTATACCCCAGGACAGAAATACAACCAAAGACCTGTGGTCCCAGGCACTCGATCATACTGTGAAGTGACTAAACAAGGAAGACCAGAACACAAAGACAGTAATGTGTCCTCTGATAAGCTGGACAAAGGTAGAAAGCCCAACAAGAACACAAGTCTCAGACATTCCCCAGGCATTGGCCAGAGACAGGATGTCCAGCACTTGCATGCTAAAATCCATGATGACAGCAAAGCACAAAAGCAAAGTGATATTAGAGGACAAACACGAAAAGGCAAAGTTGCTGACATGTATGACCATGCTGTTGTAAATGTTGACTTTGTGCACAACAAGACTGACCAAGACGACAACATTGATGACATAACAAGTGACAGCAGTAACACGCATGCTCTCAATCTGGCTTTAGATGATTCTGACAAACAAATGACAAACAAAGAGTCAGAAAGTAGGAAAGACGATGACATTGACAGGGCTTTCAATAGTGCCCAACAACCTGAAATAGACATTCAACATTCAGATCAAGACAAAACAGACAACCCTGTATTAGAACATAGCAGCACCTATGATAATGACAACATTGAAAATCTGGTTACTCCTGGTGGCCATGGCTGTACCGCCCATGCAGAGTCACAGAATAGTTCACAACAAGTCACAGTAGAAGACAGGCAGCCTGAAAGAAAGAAAGGTAGTGACACCCAGAAAATAACACCCACTAGGGCAACAATGCAGGACAGGCCTAAAAGGCGTGCTGCATATCTCAAGCAGTCAGGTCAACAGCAAAAAGCTGCCATGATCAACAGGGCAGGTAGCCAGAGCAGCATTCTGGATTCTCTGAGGAGAGCAGCATCATCTGATGGCTCCAAAGAGAATGAAGGGTGCTCAGGGAATAAACACAAAAATGATAAAAAGCCAAACACTGGGTCACAACACAAAAAATAGGGATTCGGCCGGGTCACTGTATCTTGTAATATCAGCAGAGACAACTCACCTTGCAGGTCAGCAAGGATTCCTCAGCAAAATGCCCTTAATAGAGGAACAGCTTTGAATGTACATACTGTAAATAATCCCCAATTTGAGTTTTTGAATTATAATGTCAATGGTTTGCTTGACAAACTGGAAAATGATGATTTCATTGACTTTCTTTTGTTACATGACTTCATTTGTTTAACCGAGACTTTCATTGCTACTGATTTTTCTTCACCGTTATTTGATGATTATGTCATTTTTACACTAAAAGCTAGGAAGTTATCACACCATGGAAGATATTCAGGAGGAATTATTGTTATGTTTAGAAAAAAAGTTTGCAACATACATTGAGCAGATTGCAGATAAAAATGAACATGCAGTTATTATTAAAGTTCACAAAGACATGTTTTCAACTGACCACCATATCATGTTTATATGTACATACATTCCACCTCATGACTCTGTTCACTGGAGAGATCAGCATAATGGATTTGGTTTAGAAGTACTGGAACAGACTATATTAGATCTGCAGGAGTTTTATGGCAGTTTTCAAATTCTACTTACAGGTGACCCTAATGCAAGGACAGCTAGTTATAACTATTCTTTTGATGTTGATGATTTCAACTTTCACAACCCTGATATTACTAGTTCTGTTTATGAATTTTCTAGACAGTCAGATGACCTTCTCACAAATACTTTTGGAAACCAATTACTTGAGGTTTGTAATATGTTTGATTGTGTAATTTTAAATGGTTTATGTAAACATGATTTTGATGGTAGTTATACTTATATTGCAGGTTCTGGGGCAAGTACCGCAGACTATTTTGTTATGTCTTGTGAACTGCTTGCATTGATTGATATTACTGCTGTTGATGTAAAAAATCTAACAGAATCGGATCATTTGCCTGTTGTTATGAAAATGAAACAGAAGAATAACACAACTAATGATTGTAATAGAACCAGGGACATAGAAGAAAGTACATCTATTGTAGAAAAACTTAGATGGGATGATACAAAAAATGACAATTTTATTAGTGCATTAAGTAGTGACATCAGCAAAAATAGAATAGCAGATGCTCTGAATTTGTTGCACTTTGATGTTGATAGAGCTTTGTCAATATTTGTAGAATGTTTAACTGAAGCCAGCAAGTGCATGTATGTTAAATTTCGTAAGGGCAGAGAAAGAGATCTGAATGGTTTGATAGAGATTGTAGGGAAGCAAAAAAGACAGTAAGATGCACTTTAAGACAATTTAGAAGGACTAGGCAAGAAGAAGATAGAATTGGTTATGTGCAAGCAAGGAAAACGTACAAAAAGTTACTGAAGACAAAAAGACAAAACTTCAGAAAACTAAAGGCTGAAAGCTTAGTTAACAATATCTCTGATTCTCCAAATTTTTTGAGAGACTTAAAAAGCATGGGGTGTGGCAATAGAACTCTTTTCAAGAACAATATAAAAACAGCTGATTGGGTCAACCATTTCAAGTTTGTTTTTCAAAGCAACAGAAGTTCTAGCTTTAATCAATGTCACAGTGATATAGACCTATTAGAAGAAACAGACCACGAACTTAACCAAAAAATTTCAGAAGAAGAGCTGAAAAGAGCAATAGACAAATTGAAATGTGGCAAGGCAAGTGGCCTTGATGAAGTAACTGCTGAAATGTTGAAGAATGGAGGTCAAGAGATTCATGGTTTTCTAATAAATTTATTCAATACCATTTTTGACAAAGGTATTTACCCACAAGCCTGGGCTAAAGCTATCATAGTTCCTATCTTTAAGAAGGGGGATCCTAATAACGTGGACAATTATAGGGGAATCTCTTTGTTGAGTATGTTATCCAAGTGTTTTACTTTAATATTAAACAATAGGCTGTATTCTTGGCTTGAAAATAACGAAATGATATCTGAAAATCAGGCAGGCTTCAGAAAAAAGTACTCCACTATTGATCAGATCTTTAACCTGTATGCATTTGTTCAGAAGTACATGAATAAGAAAGGTCGAAAGTTATATGTTGCATTTATAGACTTCAAAAAAGCGTTTGATTCTGTTAAACATAATTTACTTATAGAGTGCATCCAAAATCAGGGAGTAAAGGGAAAGTTTCTTGCAGCAATGTCAGCGATGTATCAAACATTATTTTCATGTATACGTGCAAACGGTGAATTGTCTGAATATTTTGAATGCCCCATTGGTGTGAGACAAGGATGTGTGTTAAGCCCTACTCTTTTTTCTGTATTTATTAACCATTTATCTGAGTCTATAAGTAAAAAAGGTAAACATGGAATACAGCTAGTACCTGACATTATGGAAGTCTTCATTTTACTTTTTGCAGATGATGTGGCTCTTATTTCAAGTACTCCTGGAGGTTTACAAAACCAACTGAATGTATTGAAATCTTGTTGTGATGATTTGCAATTAAATGTTAATTCTGAAAAAAGTAAAGTAATGGTCTTTAGAAAAGGGGGTTTTCTTGGAAAAAAAGAACAATGGGTTTTCGATAATTTCAAATTAGAAGTGGTAAACAAATATTGCTATTTGGGGTATAATTTTACAACAAAACTTAGTGCTAAGCTAGGCACATATCACCTTGTGACAAAGGGAAAGAAAGCTGTTGTAGAACTAAATAGGGTTTTCAATAAATATAAAGAAATTAACGCTGAAACATTTTTCAAGATCTTTGATATAAAAATACAGCCAATTTTACTATATTCATCTGAAATATGGGGGTTACATAAATTGGAACATATAGAGAAAGTTCACATGATTGCTTGTAAGAGATTTTTGGGTGTACCATTGAAAACTCCAAATAGAATGATATATGGCGAGCTTGGAAGATACCCTCTTTATATCAATTCCTATAGAAATGCTCTTAGATATTGGTTTAAACTTTTACAAATGAATCCCAACAGACTACCTTATAATGCTTATCAAATGTTGCTTGACATGGATAGATCTGGAAAGAACTGCTGGGTTACTAAGATAAGACAAATTCTATGTGATACAGGATTCAGCTTTGTTTGGCTCCAACAGGGAGTAGGTGATGTTAAAGCTTTCTTACGTTTATTTAAACAGAGACTGATTGATTTATTTATCCAAGAATGGTATAGTACAGTTAGGGACAGAGACAGGTATGACAGCTATAGGAGTTTCAAAACAACATTTGGTAAAGAAGAATATCTTCTACAGTTAGACAGTTACTGCTTTAGAGTTGCTGTGTCACAGGTGAGATGTAATGCTTTGCCACTTAATAACAATGTACATCGATATAGTGAACGGAACCAAAATAAAGAATGTCCATTTTGCAAACCAAAAGTTGAAGATGAATACCATTTCCTTTATGAATGTTTCATGTATAATGATTTAAGAGTC
>CM060341.1:310279-332779 GCA_030674155.1 Stramonita haemastoma
TTCATCCTATTCAGTCTGGATTTAGACAAAAGCACTCGTGCCACTCGGTACTAACCAGCCTTGTTGACAACTGGCTATCAAACATTAATGACAATAAATTTTGTGGAGTATTATTTGTTGATTTCGAAAAAGCATTTGATGCAATTGACCACAAACTTCTTAAAAAGCTAGAACTGTATAACATTTCTTCAAAAACCCTAGGACTACTAGATTCCTATCTTACAAACAGGCAACAGTGGTCTCAATAACTACATCAACATCCAAACTAAAAACCATTCATTATGGAATACCACAGGGATCCATATTGGGACCAATTCTCTTCTCATTATACATAAATGACATTCCTCTACATATCAATTCCAAATGTGAACTATTTGCTGATGACACAACCATACATACGAGCCATAACGACATTGACTATCTTGCAACCATATTACAAAAAAAGCGCTGACGAACTTGTCAAATGGACAGAACAAAACCACATGTCTATTCATCCCCCCAAAAATAAAATGCATGCCTATCACCACCAGACAAAAGCAACAAAATTTATCACATAAACTGTTTAAAATTTACATAAAAAGGAAGCAATTGAACAAACCTCTCACCACAAAGTTCTAGGAGTGACAATCGATGTAAATCTCAGCTGGTTCTACTACATATCTCGTCTATGCAAATACTTGTCCCAAAAAGTTTACCAGTTGACTAAAATCACTTTCTTGACTTCCATTCAAGGAAACTGTTCTTTCGAGCTTATATACAATCCTCAATAGACTATGCAGCAACCCTGTGGGATTCTGCCAGTGCAAATACCATGAAACCGTTACTTAGTCTGTATAAACATGGTCTTAAACTGGTCCTTTTGAAGAAAACAACTTTGCTAGAAGTGGACTATACTCAGTTAAATATTCTTCCCCTACACCAATGACTAAAATATAACAAAGGCATCATGATGTTTAAGAAAATGACAGGAAATGTCCCCACACCCTTAAAAGATAAATTCCCAATAAATCATTCCGGAAGTATGGAAAAGCCAAGTGTCCCAATCCCAAGAATAGACTTGTTTAAATCTAGTTTACTATACTCAGGCCCTACGCTGTGGAACTCCCTTTCTGATTCAATTAAACAGCACCAATGGTTAACAACTTTCAAAAATCACCTTCTAAACCACTTGGTGCATTAAAAACAACAAACCACACTCCCCCCTCTCCCCTCCCCCTCTCTACCACTGTGTGTGTTTGGGTGTGGGTGTGGGTGTGGGTGTAATTGTTTTCTGTGTGTCTGTATGTGTCTGTGTGTGAGTGTATGTGAATGTGTGTAAATCATTATCCAATTGATAAGAATGTTTTGCTAATTTTTTAAACATCTGGGATGTTTTATGTATTTCTTTTTATTGATAGTATTTCTCCCCCACCCCCCTCCAATAAGGATATCAGGGTTTTTTCCCCTTTTATCCAAATGTATGATTTATATGATTTGTATAACTTTTGACAAATATTGGTAGATTGATGTTTTCAGTTGTTTATTCATTATGTACTCCTGTTTGCTCTTTATCTATCAACGTTTTTTTGTTTGTTTGTTTTCTTCTTCTTTAATAATCAAAATTATTTTATTGTGACTTCTGATTTTCGTCTTCTGAATGAGTGCATTTTTCTTACCTTATGATATGTAGTGTACTGTCGCATTTCTCTTACCTTATTATATGTAGTGTACTTATTTCTTGTATGTTGTTTGGTACTGCGTATAGTTTTATTGTCTAGTATCTTTTTATCTTGATGTTATCCATGAAAAGGGTGGGGACTGGATGTAAAAAAGCACATGAGTGCTTATCTATTATCCTCGAATAAAAGAATTTGTCTTGCCTTGCCTTGCCTTGCCTTGCCTTGCCTTGTCTTGCCTTCTCTCTCTTCTCTCTCTCTCCTCTCTCTCTCTCTCTCTCTCTCCTCTCTCTCTCTCTCTCTCTCTCTCTCTCTCTCTCTCTCTCTCACTAGGCGGATAGCCTAGTGGTCAGAACATTGCGCTGGCAATTTGAAGACCCGGGTTCGAGTCCGGCCGAGGAAATTTTCTTCCTGGAGTTAACATCAGTGCTGACTCCACTCTCCCCAAAAGTCTTTCGGATGAGACTTTAAACCGATAGCCTAGTGGTCAGAACATTGCGCTGGCAATTTGAAGACCTGGGTTTGAGTCCGGTCGAGGAAATTTTCTTCCTGGAGTTAACATCAGTGCTGACTCCACTCTCCCCAAAAGTCTTTCAGATAAGACTTTAAACCGAGGCCCCGTGTGCGAACGCACGCAAAACATCATGCGCACACGTTAAATCTTGTTCCGCTTTTCGTAAGAGTAGGCCATCGTGTGCCGGTGGGAACAGATGACAATATTTACAAAACTGCATACACACGGGGACCGGATGAAAAAAGCACATGATTGCTTATTCTGTTATCCTCGATATAAAAGAATAAATAAATAAATAAAATAAATAATCTCTCTGAGGTCGGAGCTCAAGCAGTGGCCAGTGAAGGACATGCAGAAACAGCTCTGTGTTTTCTTTATGAATATTAGCAGTTTGAGTGCAGTGATGTGGTTGAAATGTGGATGAGGTGTGTGTAGTGTAAGTGTGCATACGAAGGTGTATTCAGAATCATAATAAGGTTAGTAATGAACCTACAATTGACATTGAAAATTTACATGAAATATAGAAAGATTTATTTGTTGGAAGTCAGCAAACGCAACTCAAGTTCAATCCTGTTCCTTTACCTCCAGTTGTATGTGCAGCTCGTTGCACGTGATTATTCTGCAATGCCAAATGGATGCTAGTTGTAAACAAAATGGAACTTGGTGATGTGTGTACATTGTAACTGTGTTGTCGAGATACCTGATCGTGTTGTAAACAAAAGCCGACTGTCTCCAAACACAAACACTTGAAAAGATTTATAAACTATATCTGTTACACCCCAAGGTAACCTGTTTCATTTTATTGAATGGCAGCTAGGCCAAATGCAACATGGTCTACAAGTTCATTTGGCAGGTATAAAAGACAACATTGACAAAAAATTTCGTAGTCTAGAAGACAATACTGCATGCTTCTGCACTGAAGTTAGCCAGCTAAAAGAAACAGTGCTTGAACATGCAGAAGATATTAAAGAAATGAAAGAAGACAACACATCAATGCTGGACAGGATAGAGCTACTGGAAAGGAAATTGGAGTCCTCTGAAGAGGACACCAGGGCTCTTAACCTGAGGTTCATTGGCGTGGGTGAGCTCAGCCGGGAGGATGAAGAGACAACACGTCAGGTCATTGTAGATGTCCTGAATAACTATTCACCTTCTCCCAGTTGGCAGCAAGATGACATTGCTAGAGTGTTCCGCATCAGAAGGCCACACACATATAGTGAAGAACCCCGGCAAATACTTGTCAAGTTCTGGAGATGGGCAGACAGGATGGCTATCTTGGGTGACAAAGACCTAAGGAACAACCTGAGAGCAAGTGGCATCCGGGTAGCTGCAGACCTCACCACACACCAGAGAGACATGCTGGATTTTCACCGTGGTCTTGGCAAGATTGCATACTATCATGGCAAAAAGCTTCATGTATGAAATAAGGAGCAGTCAAGGTCGTTTGGCCATAGTCATAGGGATGACAATTGGCCTCAAGTACAGGATGGTAGGTGGAATGGATATAGCAGGAATGAAAAAGCCTGGTACTCAAACAACTACCAGGCTAATAGGCATCGATAGTACAAACACCAGCCAGAAAATCAACCCTTTGACAACACCCAACAGGATGAGGCTTACTCGTTTCCAAGCCACTGGTCAGACAGAAACAGCCCAACACATTGGTACCAGAGAAGGAGACATGGGAAGTTTCACAAACAAGCAGACTTGGAAAATGACCAAGGCATTGGATCAAGAGAAGAGAACAGAGAAAGATACTTGTCTCAATCCAGACATCAGGACCATGGAAGGAATTCCTCTGCGCCAGTTGTTCCAGACACAAGATCATACAAGGAGGTGGTGCAAAATGGTGCACTACATGCAAAAGACAACTTTTACCACAAAAGAGTTGTCACGAGGAAGGACCCTTTCCAACAGACTAAGGGTGTGAATCCAAAGTCTACAAGAGGAAGCTCCAGAACTTCAAAAGGTCCACAGAGAGTCACCAGGGATAGTCTACTCTGCTCTGAGAAAGATGGTGCCAACAAAACTGACAATAACAATCGGCGCCAGAACAGAAGATTCGAAGAATCCACATACAAAGAAAACTTTGACAGTGTTAACTTCATCCCTGAGTCAAATAAGAACAAATCTGAAATGCATGACCGGGGCATATCAGTGGCAAGTGATGATGAAAATGTGCTTAGTGACACTATTAGCACCACAGAGCCTCAAAAGGAAACTTCAAATGTAGAATTGCCTACTATGCTTCAAAGAAACAGTATATCCAGTGAGGATTCCGTGGACTCTGGTCATACACAAGGAGGATTAGTCAGAAAGGCAAAAGTGAATGAGAGCAATAGTGAAAAGACCAATGTGACTGACACTGTAGATAAAACCAATGAAGATCAAAATATTCCTTCAGTTGATAGACAAGACAATGTGACTTTTCATGTGATAAACAAGACAATGAACATGTACCTGGTAGACAAGACAGTGACCATACATGTGGCAGACAAGACAGTGACCATACATGTGGCAGACAAGACAGTGACCATACATGTGGCAGACAAGACAGTGACATACATTTGACAGAAATGACAGTGACCATACATTTGATGACTTTGATCAGGAGAAGGGACAGACTCCAACAAACATGCCAACATTGCGCAATGCACGACCAAAGAGGGTTGCATCCAGCTCTCGGATAAACAGATATCCATGCAAAAAAACTGCAGTTAGATCTTGCAGTCAAGGCAATATTGTGGATTCATTTAAAAAAGCAGAGTCTGTGAATCAGACAGGGAACAAAAGCAGACAACAACAGACTCTGCCCCAGCAGAAAAAGAAGAGTGCTTCAAGCACAGGCAAATAGGGATTCGGCTGGGCCACTTTACTAGAAAGTATGTCCTCAAGAAAAGAGGACCATTCCATTTCATGTCCAAATGAAACGATCTTTGTTCAAGGTGTAAATAATAGTTCTGTTAAATTTCTTAATTACAATGTAAATGGTCTCCTTCCAAAACTAGAAAATGTTGATTTCATTAACTTTCTTAATTCCTATGATTTCATATGTTTAACTGAAACATTTGTTGGTTTTGAATTTGAATCTGACCTATTTAATGATTATGTAATATTCACCTTAAAGGCAAAGAAATTATCTCAATAAGGGAAATACTCTGGTGGTGTGATTGTTTTAGTGAGAAAAACATTTGCTAGATTTATAGAATGTGCCTATGTAGAACAAGAAAATTTTGCTGTGTTAAAAATTCATAAATGTCTTTTTGCAACAGATAAAAATATCATGTTTATATGCTGCTATATTCCTCCATATGATTCTCCATTTTGGAATGGTCAACAAGATGATTTTGGCTTAGAGGTACTAGAACTATGTGTAACACATCTATATGATTTGCATCGTGGTTTTTATATTTTGTTAAATGGAGATTTGAATGCCAAAACAGCACATAAGAATTATTTTTTCAATGGGGACAGTACTGATTTTGAGGAAATGTCTACTTACAATAGTGACCAATTCCTAAGGAATTCACAGGACAGTACTGTTAACAAGTTTGGTGAACAACTGATTGAATTTTGTACTATGTATGATTGTATTATACTGAATGGGTTGAATGAAGCAAATTTTGATGAAAATTGTACATATGTTGGATACACAGGGGAAAGCACTGTGGATTAATTTGTTTCTTCTGTTGAACTTTTCTCTTCAATTCAAATATTATCTTTAGTTGTTAAAGACTTTGTAGAGTCAGATCATTTACCCATTGTTTTGGAGGTGAAAGTAAATTCATACAGCAATGATTGTCCAGATAACAGAAAAGTAAATGACAATGTTATAGATGAAAAATTAATCTGGAACAAGGCTTAAGAAAATGAATTCAAGAAATTGTGGGAGAGCACAGATGTTCAAAACAGGTTGAGAATGGCGATAAATAACCTAGATGATGACGTAGACAGAGCTTTAGATATATTTGTAGAATGTTTAAAAGAGTCTAGCAAGTGCATGCTCAAAAGATGTCATACACATAGAGCACAGCGGTCAGAGTGGTTTGACAGTGAATGTAAAAATGCAAAGAAGGAATGTAGAAAAAAGCTAAAGCATTTTAGAGCAAGTTGAAAAGAATTAAATAGGCAAATATATGTTACAGCAAGAAAACAATACAGGCATCTGTTGAAAACCAAAAGACACACTTTTAGAAAGCAAAAGACTGAAGCATTAACTACAGAAATTAACAATGGGTCACACTTTTGGAATGAGCTGAGGAAAATGGGCTGTACAAACAAGAAAAAAGTAGTAAATAGTATTAGTACAGATGAGTGGTATGATCATTTCAAAACTGTATTCCAAGGTAATGATGAAGAAATTAAAAGGTAAGACTGTATTGAACTTGAACTTTCAGAGCAAATAGATGATACACTGAACAAGGGAATATTAGAAGTAGAAGTTGTTCAAGCTATAGGTAGACTTAAAAAGGGTAAAGCTAGTAGGATAGATGATATTTTAGCTGAAATGTTGCAAACTGGTGGCAGTAATATTGTAATGTTTCTAACAAAATTATTTAATGCTATTTTTGAACAAGGAATTTACCCACAAGAATGGTCAAAAGCCATAATTATACCACTGCATAAAAAAGGAAACCTAAATGATGTAGATAACTAGGCCTACAGGGGAATATCTCTCTTAATTATTATATCTAAGTGCTATACTTCAATACTTAATACACGACTATACACTTGGTTAGAGAGCAACAACTTAATTACAGAATGTCAAGCATGATTTCGAAGAAACTATTCAACAGTTGATCAAATATTTACACTATATGCAGTTATTCAGAGCCACATGAACACAAAAGGAAGAAAACTTTATGTTGCTTTTGTAGATTTCCGAAAAGCTTTTGATTCGTTTCAACATAACATACTCATGCAGTGCATTCAAAATCAAGGTGTACATGGTAAATTCTTTGCTGCATTACAAGCTATGTACAGGTCATTAAAATCATGCGTTCGAGCAAATTTTGAATTAACAGAAATGTTTGATTGTCCCGTTGGGGTACAGCAAGGCTGTGTCCTTAGCCCAACATTGTTTTCACTGTTTGTAAACCAGCTAGCAGATCAAATTAATGAAAAGGGTAAACATGGGGTGGAGTTATTTCTGGACATTATGGAATTATTTCTTTTGTTATTTGCAGATGATGTGGCATTAATATCAACAACACCTAGTGGTCTTCAGAATCAGTTAAATGTCTTAAAAACTTGCTGTAACAAGATAAAGTTAACTGTAAAGATAGATAAAACAAAAGTTATGGTATTTAGAAAAGGGGGCTTTTTGGGTAGACATGAGAAATGGTTTTATGATGGTAAGAGCCTAGAGGTAGTAAACAATTATTGTTATTTAGGATTTATGTTCACAGCTATGGTTAGTGCAAAAAACGGTACATGGCATCTGGCAACAAAAGGGAAAAAGGCAGTAGTTCAACTAAATAGAGTCTTTCAGAAATATAAAGATATGACAGCAAATACTTTTTTCAAAATTTTTTACACAAAAATACAACCAATATTGCTATATTCTGCTGAAGTATAGGGAAAAAACCAGTTAGAACATTTAGAAAAAGTTCACATGATGGCATGCAAAAGATTTCTAGGTGTGCCAACCAAACACCAAATAAAATGGTATATGGAGACTTGTGTAGATATCCACTTTATGTAAATTCATACACTTCCTGGTTAAGATATTGGTTTAAATTATTAGAAATGGATAGTGAACGGTTACCACACGAGGCGTATCAAATGTTGTTGCATCTAGATAACTCTGGAAAACAATGCTGGGTTTCGAATATAAGAGAACTATTATGCTTAACTGGATTTAACATTGTTTGGTTGCAGCAGGGTGTTGGGGATGTCAAAAAATTTCTAAGGATATTCAAACAAAGACTTATTGATATGTTTATACAAGAATGGTCAGGAACTATAAGAGAACGTGATGGATATCAACAGTATAGATCATTTAAGACTATTTTTGAAAGAGAAAGCTATGTTCTAGATGTCAAAAGTTATTGTCTTCGTGTTGCTATTACGCAATTAAGGTTTAATATACTCCCACTTAATAGCAATGTTCATCGCTATAGTGAATCTGTTCATGATAAATTCTGTCCATTTTGTAAAAGCCAGATCGAAAATGAAAAACATTTTGTATTGATTTGTGTTACGTACAAAGATTTACAGGTAAAATTTCTAAAGAATCAAAAGACCTTTCTCTGCATGTGTTACTCAGAGCCACTGATCCTATCCACAGATATAATTTATCTAAATTTGTGTTTCATGCAATCAATAGGCGGAAGAAAATACTTTAAATCTATTAGGTAATCCGGTGATGTATATCTGATTAAGCATGTTCACCATTGTTTATATTTGTCTTTTCAAGAATTCGTGGCATAATATGATTATGTCTTTCCTTATTTCTCATTTCATACTACTGTCTCTGATTCTGATTACTACAGTAAGAGTGAAATGTAAACCATGGTTAGACAACTATTCTGTAGGTTTGAAATGTAGTGGGTATGAGGTGTATATGAGCTTAAATTAACCAGTAATTGCAGAATATAGATTGGTGTTATATTAGATATTTTCCTATTTTCTTTTCTATATTGTATTGTGGCCTAAGGCCGATGTGCAATTAAACCATTTCAGTGTTCAGTGTTCAGTGTTCAGTGTTCTCTCTCTCTCTCTCTCTCTCTCTCTCTCTCTCTCTCTCTCTCTCTCTCTCCTCTCTCTCTCTCTCTCTCTCTCTCTCTCTCTCTCTCTGAGTGGCTTCCCTTGCTTGGCTGCCAGCAAGCTGTTTTCTCTCCAGTTGTGAGTTAAAAGTTTTCCTTTTTTTACAACTATTCCTGTTCAGTTTGGCAGTTGTGGGTCTCCCAGTATCACTGGAATGCATGTTAAATACAGTGCTGCATGAGCAAACCGTGTTGTCTTTCAAAGTGGATGGGCCAGAACATCACGCTGTTGTTGTGATTCGCTTGACTGGTAACACTACCCGCCATTCCCCTGTTGCTCTGGTTCAACATGGAATGTATCGAAAGAAGTGCCCGTCTCAGGTGAGCAGAGACAGAAGGAGAGCCAAAAAGTATAGAACAAAGAATGTAAAGAAAGTGAATGACTAAGTTTCTTTCCCCTCAGGTTTGTTTTTACCTACGCCACCAAGTATGTTTTATTCTATTAGCCATTCCCACAAGAACATGGCTATGGACATGTTTACATATGACACCCTCTGACCTCCCTCTTTGAGCTACAGTCAAGATAAACACTATATTGACATGGTGCAGACTGACAGACAGACAGACAGACAGACAGACAGACAAACAGTGACAATTTCCTATGATAAAAAGGTCAGAAATGAGTTTTGTGGTGAAATCATGAATGTGGCAAAAGAGTGTGGCTGTAGTAGTTTAAATGGAATCAAAAAGTGTGTCCATGATAATGTGAATGACATAGCTGATTGTGAAGGGTGGATGAGGGTGTGGAGGATCAAGTAAAGCATGCAGAAAATGATAGCCATGAGGTGCATGCAGAAAATGACAAAGAGGAAGAGGGTGCAGAAAATAACAGAGAAAAAGTGTGCAGAGGGTGAGACTGGGGAAGAGTGTGCTGACAGTGAGAGTGAGGAAGAGTGTGCAGAGAATGTAACAGGAGCAGAGTGTGCGGAGTATATGGAAGACGGAAATGACAGCTGCGAAATGCAAGAGACTGTAACAATAGCAGATATACTGTAAAGATTAGAGCAATTAACAGAGGAAGCTGAAAATGTCCACTCCATAATGCCTGACATGAGACAGAGCACTACTAAGACTACTGCTATGTTGAAAAGAAATGTTCACAAAGATGTATCTTAATTAATGTATGTAAACTTCCAGTGAGGTTTAACAAAATGAGAAAAGTTACCTGATGAAGGACAGTATATCTATTTAGAAAAATGATATGGAAACCATGTCATGAAGACTGTTTGGACTATTGCTTGTTATGCTTTTCATTGATTCTGTGTTTTATGCCCAGTCCCCATCCCACTGTCCCCTTGTGAATGAGCGTCAATGCTTATCACAAGTAAACAATTGTCATTGTCACTCTCTCTCTCCCTTTCTCTGTAAAATATCTATCTATCTATCCATCTGTCTCTCTCAACACATACATATATATATATATATATATATATATATATATATATATATATATATATATATATATATATATATATATATATATATATATATGTAACAGAGTGGACATTGGCCCATATGTCCCATCTCTGCACAGCTTCTCGAATGGGTACAGCTAGCCAGTTAGGATATGACTTCTTAAAAGAGGTTGCATAAATTCTACCGTCCACCATGAAGGCAGAGTATGCAATGGAGGGCTGTTGACCACCACTCAAGGAAACAGAGCATGCATAATTCGCAGATGTGTCCAGATTTAGCAGCACAATGCTGGGACAGGGCTCTGATACTTGACTTACTTGACTTATGCCTGTGGATTCTCTTGGGAACATAGGGCCACAACAACACTCCTCCAACGGACTCGGTTCTGGGAGATCCTCTTCAGCTCGGCCCATGTCATTCCGGCTGCTTTCGTCTCTGCTTCAATGCTTCTGCACCAGGTCTGTTTTGGTCAGCCTACTTTCCGCTTCCCTTGTGGATTCCAGTCAAGGGCCTGCCTGGTGACATCTGAAGCAGGCTTGCGGAGCGTATGGCCAATCCATCCCCATTTCCTTTTCTTGATCTCCGTGTCAATTGGAGCGTGTCTGGTCCTGTCCCATAGTTCTTCGTTTGAGACTACTTCTGGCCACCTGATACCAAGGATGTTCCTAAGACATCTGTTGGTAAATGTCTGGAGTTTGTGGGTGTTGGTCTTTGTCACCCGCCAGGTTTCTGAGCCATACAGTAGGACCGACTTGACATTGGTGTTGAATATCCGGATCTTGTTGTGGAGTGAGAGGGATGTTGATCTCCAGATTGGGCGAAGGGTGTTGAAGGCATGACGTGCTTTATTTATTCGGCACTTGATGTCTTCGTCCGTTCCCCCATCTTTACTAACGACACTGCCCAGGTAGGTGAATTTGTCGACTTCTTTGATGTTTTCTTGGTGTAGTCGCACTGGGTCTTGTTTCTTGTTGTTCACCCTCATGACCTCCGTCTTCCTGATGTTGATTTGGAGGCCTATTTTATCGGCTTCCTCCGCAACATGCCATAGCTTCTCTTGTGCATCTTGGTGCCTGTGTGAGAGAAGGCTGATGTCGTCTGCGAAGTCCAGGTCTTCCAGCTGCCTTGTGATGGTCCACTGTATGCCAGTTCTCCTGCCTGCTGTGGCCTGTCGCATTATCCAGTCAACCACCAACAGGAAGATGGTTGGTGACAGCAGACAGCCCTGACGAACGCCGGTTTGTACGCAGAAGGGTTCCGTCAATTTACCATCATGGATGACTTGGCAAGTGGCATCTTCATAGAGCTGTTGGATGATGGTGACGAACTTTGGTGGGAAACCATAGTGGTGCATCAGTCTCCAGATGACATCTCTGTCGACACTGTCAAATGCCTTCTGGAAGTTGACAAAGACTGAATACAAGGGGGTCTGCCACTCTAGGGACTGCTCGATGATGATGCGCATTGTGGCGATCTGATCTGTGCATGATCTGTTTTGTCGGAAGCCTGCCTGTTCATCCCTGAGTGTCTTGTCTAGTGCCGTCTTCAGTCTTTCTAAGATTATTCTTGTCAGTACTTTCCCTGGTATAGACAGCAGCATGATTCCTCTCCAGTTGTTGCAGGATGACAGGTCCCCTTTCTTTGGTAGCTTCACGAGGTAGCCTTTCTTCCAGTCTTCTGGCACACTCTCTTGCTCCCAGATCTTGTGTAGGAGTGGATACATCATGTCAGTTGAAGTCTGGATGTCTGCCTTCAGTGCTTCAGGGGGTATACCATCAGGGCCTGCTGCTTTGCCTGACTTTAAAGACTTTATGGCTTTGGTGATCTCATTTTTGGTGGGGGGGCCGGTGTTGATGCCAAGGATTTCAGTAGGTGGTGGGATATCTGGTGGGACAGATGGTGCTGGTCTGTTGAGTGTTTCTTTGAAGTGCTCTGCCCATCTTGCTCTCTGGTCTTCTTCACCTGGAATGGTATTGCCGTTCTTGTCTTTGATGGGGCAATTAGGTTTACTGTTTTTTCCTGAGAGAGTCCTCGTGATCTCATAGAGTCTCTTCATGTTTCTTTGGCCTGCTGCAGTCTCTGCTTCCTGAGTCAGCTCCTCAATGAAATTTCTCTTGTCCTTTCTTGCACTTCTTTTTACTGCACGGTTTTTGTTCCAGTATTGTGCTTGTAATGTCTGCTTCTCTTCCTGATCTTGTGTTCTGTTGATCTGGTCTTTCAGCTGTTTTCTCTCGGTGATCAGTGCCCATGTTTCTGTTGTCAGCCATTCCTTGTGTTTTCTTGTATTTTTTCCCAAGACTGCTTGGCATGTTGTCTTCCAGGTCTCATGTAGACTGTGCCACTGCTCTTCGATTGTTTCCTCTGGCATCTGGGCAAGCATGCTGAATTTGTTTCTTAGTTCCAGCTTGAATTCTTCTGTTTTCGCTCTGTCTTTAAGGCTTTGCACGTTGAATTTGTGCGATGGTCTTCCTGCCTTGTCGGTGAAGGCTTTGAGCTTTGTCTTGAGGATGGCTATTACAAGATGGTGGTCTGACGCTGCGTCTGCTCCGCGCTTCACCCTGACATCGTGCAGGCTCCTTCTCCACTTTCGCCCGATGGTGATGTGGTCGATCTGGTTTTCAGTCTTGCCATCTGGGGAAGTCCATGTGGTCTTGTGGACTTTCTTGTGGGGAAAGATGGTGCCTCCAATGACCAGGTCATTGAAGGTGCAGAACTCTGCTAAGAGTTCACCATTTTCATTCTGGTCTCCCGTGCCATGTTTGCCCATGATCAGTTCTCTGTTGGTGTTATCTGACCCAACTTTTGCATTCAGGTCTCCCATTAGGATCTTCATGTCCCTCTTTGGCGTTTTGTCCATTATGGCTTGGACTTGCTCGTAGAAGTTTTCTTTTTCTTCTAAGTCAGCGGCATTTGTTGGAGCATAGCATTGGAGGATGGTAACTTTCCTGCCCTTTGAGTTGAACCGGGCAGTGAGGATCCGTGGTGACACTGGTTCCCAGGATAGTAGTGCTCGCGTTGCCTCGGGTTTCATCAGCAGCGCTACTCCATGTGTGTGGGGCTGGCCTTCCTCCTGTCCAGAGTAGATGATGGTATCTCCACTCGCTAGTCTTGACCGTCCCGTTCCATTCCATCTAGTCTCGCATAGGCCAAGGATCTTCAGGTTGTACCTATGCATTTCTCTACATACCTGTGCTGTTTTTCCAGTTTCATATAGGGTTCTGATGTTCCAGGTCCCTATCCTGGTTGTTGACTTGGTTGACAGAAGAGTTGTCGGCGCACTGGCTTCCCGAAGGCTTTCACCAGCTCACGTCATAGACTCTGCCAGAGAGGACTCTCCCCCAACCAGGTCGCTGTTTAGAGATATTGTTGTGGTTTCTGTAACATACTGATTTTTAAGTGAATGGGTTGTTAACCCAAAGCACAACCCCCAACCTGGAGGACCAGGGTGCAAATTTAGTCTGGCTCCTACCCCACAGACTTGTTGAGCATGGTTGAACCTGCCGGAGGCCGAAGCCCCCGCCCACATAGCTCTGGGGAAGGGCTCTGATAGCATGGGAGGTAATCTACTTACCACACCATCACATACATACATACATACATACATACATACATACATATATATCTATATATCTATATATCTATATATCTATATATATATATATATATATATATATATATATATATATACATATATATCATACCAGTCTGTGTGGGGGTATGGGTATTTGATACTGTACCCCCTGTGGCAGGGTTGAGGTTTGGTGCTACAACGTCCCGCTCTCCCTAAGGAAAGTGAATGCCCAAAACATAGCCTCTCCTTTCCAGGTGTAGTGATCGCCGAGGGGGCCCCTGCCTGGTAACGGGCAGGTGTTCACTTGCAATGGCCTCTCCTACATTACTGTGCCCGTAGCAACACCTTCCTGTGGTGCCCCCTGTTCTCACTGAGCTTGCTACGTCATGGCGCGACCGAGTACCTGGCGGTATAACTGGGTCCGGGAGGTGAGCTGGCCCCCTTACTTGCGGCACGCATGGCCCACCGTCGTGTGGATACGCCCTGGTGCCCACGAACCAGCCACCCAGCTATGGGCAAATAGCGAAGACTAAAATACCCTGCTGGCAGGCCTAAAGAACTGAGGGCTGGCGCATCCCTAATATATGCCTGGCTGAGCCTTCAACCACCAGTTGTAAATCTGCCTACGACCCGAGGACCTCGCTGTCACCGTCCCAGCTTGCTGGGCCATGGCAGATGAACCGCGAGTTTAAAGGGTGGGAATGGTACTGCGCGCACTGTCTCTCACCTTAAAAATCCTATGGGCAGGCCCAAGGACAAGTCCACATCCCCCCCTCATCTTCCCTTTTTCCTACTATCCCCAAGCCCTGTAGCGATGGGAAAGGGGCGAATGCGGCAGGTGAAAGATGTCACTGGAAGCCGCAGTTCCAATCCTGCATGCAGGCGATTCAGGAGTATGGGTCGTCTGATTGTTGACCTGAGGATGACAACATCACCCGGCAGCACCCTGAATGACCAAGCAGCCCTCTTTAGGGATAGCACTGCTTGCTCCACACAGAGAGGGGCCTAGAAAAGGTGGCCTAACGAAAGCTCATCCTCATACCACCCAGTTGGCTAGCCGCGGTCAACGGGCATCTTTCCAAGCGGTCGAGCAACAACAAAGTCAAAGTCAAGTGGCTCCACACCTGCCTCCAAAGGTGTGACAGGTCTCAAACTGGCATGCTGGAACATCAGAACCATGCTAGATACAGTAGATAGCAACCGTCCTGAACAACGCTCTGCTTTAGTTGCACACAAACTCTCGCGACTAAATATCGACATCGCAGCTCTTAGTGAAGTCCGCTTCCCAGATTTAACCAAGGCATTTGACACTGTGAGCAGGAAGGGCCTGTGGCAGATCATGGAGCGTCTTGGCTGTCCCCCAAAGTTTCTCAACATGGTGATCCAGTTACATGAAGACCAGCGTGGCCAGGTCAGAAACAGCAACGACCTCTCAGAGCCTTTCCCAATCACAAACGGGGTGAAGCAGGGCTGCGTCCTTGCACCAACCCTCTTCACTATCTTCTTCAGCATGATGCTTCAGCGGGCCACAGAAGATCTTGATGACGAAGACGGAGTTTTCATACGCTACCGCACAGATGGCAGTCTATTCAACCTGCGGCGTCTTCAGGCCCACACCAAAACCCTGCAGGAACAAATTCGAGAGCTACTTTCTGCTGATGATGCTGCCCTTGTAGCCCACACAGAAACCGCCCTGCAGCATGTAACATCCTGTTTTGCAGAGGCAGCCCAGCTCTTCGGACTCGAAGTCAGCCTGAAGAAGACAGAGGTTCTCTACCAGCCTGCACCTCAGGTAGCGTACCACCCACCTCACATTACAATTGGTGAGACAGAACTGAAGACAGTCCAGTAGTTTACCTACCTGGGATGCACAATCTCCTCTGACGCAAAGATTGATAAAGATGTAGACAACAGACTGGCAAAAGCAAACAGTGCTTCCACCGTGTCTGGAAAAACAAACACCTGAAGAAAGACACCAAGATCAGTGTCTACAGAGCCGTGGTACCGACCACCCTCCTGTACGGCTCTGAGTCATGGGTCACATACAGACGCCACCTGCGAATTCTGGAACGCTTCCACCAACGCTGTCTCCACTCCATCCTCGACATCCACTGGAGCGACTTCACCACAAATGCTGAGGTGCTGGAGCAAGCAGGGATCACCAGCATTGAGGCCATGTTGCTGAAAACGCAGCTACGCTGGGCAGGGCATGTCTCTAGAATGGAGGACCATCGCCTACCGAAGATGGTCCTCTACGGTGAACTTTCCACCGGACACCGCTACAGAGGCGCACCAAAGAAGAGATTTAAAGACTCTCTGAAGAAATCTCTGTCAGCCTGCCTCATAGACCATAACCAGTGGTCAGTCCTTGCTGCTGACCGGCAGGCCTGGCGACTTACTGTGCATCAATCGGTCTCCTCCTTTGAGGACAATCGCAGAGCGGCCCTTGAGGAGAGGCGAATGAGGAGGAAAAACCGCGTCCCCCCTACATCAACCCCAGAATCGACTTTCCCCTGCAGCCACTGCGGCTGGGTTTGTTTGTCACGCATTGGACTAAACAGCCACCAGTGAGCCTGCACCAGACGTGGACAGTGCCCTTAATCTTCGTTCACGAAGCCAAGCCATGACCAATCTGTAGTGCTACAGTGCATTTTCAATGCATGCATACATGAGCTTGTCTTTTAAAAAAAAATTCATATAAATGCTCTATGTTTACAAAATTTATGAAAATTAATGTCGTTAAGTGCCTCATGTAAGCAGAGAGAGAGAGAGAGGAGAGAGAGAGAGAGAGAGAGAGAGAGAGAGAGAGAGAGAGAGAGAGAGAGAGAGAGAGAGAGAGAGAGAGAGAGAGAGAGAGAAACAAAAACAGGAGAAAATTATTTACCTAAGCTGGATATATGCAAAATAAAACAAATGAATACAAATGACAAGACAAGACAAGACAAGACAAATTCTTTTTTTCGAGGATAATAGATAAGCACTCATGTCCTTTTTTACATCCAGTCCCCGCCCTTTTCAGGGATAACATCAAGAGAGAGAGAGAGAGAGAGAGAGAGAGAGAGAGAGAGAGAGAGAGAGAGAGAGAGAGAGAGAGAGAGAGAGAGAGAGAGAGAGAGAGAGAGAGAGAGAGAGAGAGAACACTGAACACTGAACTGATTTAATGTACATTGGCCATGGACCTCAATACATTTCTTGGGCTTGGGATGGAACAAAGGGTTCATTCGTATCATAGGCAAGGCAAATGCACAAAAGGTATAGATTCATGCTGATCAAAGAGGAAAAACACACATTATTTATTCATAATCCTGATTTTGAACCTAGCATCAAACATAACCAAATCACAAAAATTAATATGATGTCTAGGGAAAATTGTGGAAATCATGCATATCAATTACGAAACGAATCATAAAAGTTTTCAACATACATCTTGAACTAGCATTTTCTTTCTTTTATTGATAGAATGAAAAATATATCTAGACAAGCTGTGTTTTGTTTTTTTATTTTTGTTTAATGTCCTTCACTACTTGGTGATATAGACACACCCGCATTCAAACCTCTCTCCTCTCTCTCTCTCTCTCTCTCTCCTCTCTCTCTCTCTCTCTCTCTCTCTCTCTCTCTCATATATATATATAATATATATATATATATATATATATATATATATATATATATATATATATATATATATATATAACTACGGTAGAGGTCTTACTGGAGAAGAATATATAACCTCAGCAACTGATGTTATGAACTGCTGAGTCATATAAAACTTCTTGAACAGTGGCATATCTTTTTTTAATATCTAGTCCTCTTCTTCTAAACAGGTCAATAAGAATTGGGCAATCAAACAATAAATGGTGGATTGAAAGAGGCTGAGAACAGCAACATGACACATTTTTAGAATATTTGGTATTCCATGCATTTAACCTCAGTTTATACAGTAAAATTTCTAGTTGACGAGAACAAGAAATATGTTTAAAATGTGATGTTTTCATTTTGGAATGCGTTCTATTTATCAATTTAGCACTAATTTCATACGACGACAATACAAGATTGGAATCCAACGTTTCAATGCTACAATCAGAGGCACCTTGTTTTGCTAAAGAATCAACCAACTCATTCCAATAAATTCCACAATGAGGAGGGACCCAACAAAAAGTTATTTGGATGCCTCTGCTTGCAATACAATGTAACAAAAATTTAATCTCAAATATGATATCTGTCCTTATTTTCCCCTGCCAGTTCTTTAGTGCCATCAATACTGCTTTTGAATCAACGCAAAAAAGTTTGTAGTAAATATCAAGAGCCATATTAGACAAAAAATTTAAAGCCATAAGAATATTGCAAATAATTCAGACGTAAAAATAGAAAAATGATCTCCTAAATGAAACGACTTTTGCACTTTTAAAGCAGGAATCACAAATGCTGCCCCACTTCTGCCTGATTCCAATACAGAACCATCAGTATACACTTTTAAATGATTGAAATAATTACATTCAATATGGCTTTTTACATCAACAGTGAGAAGATTTTGATCTTCATTCTTTTTTACATCTGTGTAATCAATGTCAAAGTTAGCTGAAATATGTTCCCATGGAGGCATTTGGGGAACCATCGGTAAGTTTGGAATCGTTGCTATGTCAATGTCATTTTCTTTCATTAATGAATCAGTATAATTTTTAATTGGCAGCAGAAATGAAATACCGCATGCTCGTTTTGGATAATCAGTGTCTTGATCCATAAGTATTTCATCTTTTACTGAATTTGGAATAGAGAGACTTCCAATCACGTACTTTGATACCGCCAATCTTCGTTGATCAGAAAGAGATAGTAAATGTGCTTCTTTATAGGTATTAGCTGTGTTAGCATGGGCTGGAACACCAAGTGCTATCTTTATGGCTTTACTGTCTAAACTTTGTAATTTTTTAAGCAGATAATCTGCAGCAGAAAAATAAACTTATTGTCCATAGATTAATTTTGAGTGTACTAAAGATTGAGCCAAATGTATCAGTGTTTTAGTAACTTGACTCCATGCCTGATAACTTATTACTTTTAAAAAGTTAAGTCTTTTTTTAGCCTCGGTTATTAACTGGTCAATGTGCATCTTCCAGCTCAGCTTTCTAGTTAAAGTTACACCTAAGAATTTGACAAATGGTTTATACTTAAGCACTGTTCCTTCTAATTTTATGATTGGTAATTTTGACGGATTTTCACCATTATTAAAGAGCACAAGACATGTTTTTTTCTGCAGATAGTTCTAACTTATTCTCGTTCATAAAGCTACAGAATTTATTTATTTCATCTTGATATAAATTTTCAACATAACTAATAACTTTTTTTTGTGTTTTTCCTGACTGAAGTATTTATCCATATAGCGATGTCATCAGCATACTGTACGACTTGAGTATTAGTTGACAAAAACAACTAGGGAGGTCATGTACAAGAATAGAAAACAACTTGGGGGCAAGCACTGATCCCTGCGGTATACCTAAATTGATAGATTTATAGGATGAGTAAGCTGAGCCCAATTTAGTGCAAACTGATCTATTAGATAAAAAATTGTGAAGATATTTATATAACATTCCGTTGATACCAATATTCTTTAATTTATGCAACAGTTTTTCATGGCAGACTCTATCGTATGCTTTCTTCACATCAAAGAATGTGGCTAACACACTTTTCCTTCTGGCAAATTGTTTTTTAATTTGATGGGTTAATTTAACTAAGTGATCAGAAGTACAGCTTCCCTTTCGAAAGCCAGCCTGATTAGTTGGGATAAAATTATTCTTTTCACAATAATGAAACAAACGCTTATGTATATTTTTTTCCATTACTTTACCCACATGTGAAGTAAGAGCAATTGGTCTATAACTATCTATCGATGACCGCAGCTTACCTTTCTTAAGGATTGGAACTACTATAGACTGCCTCCAGATATTAAGAAGAGTGCCATTTATCCAACACTTTTGGAAAAATGAAAAAAGTAGCCTTTTCCATTTTAAAGGCATATGGGCCAGCATTTGATAGGACACACCATCAGGATCAACTGCTGTCTTGTTATGAGTAAAAGAATCTAAAGTTTCAATAAATTCATCATATTGAAAGGGAGCATTCAAATAATCCGCATTATATGATAATAGATTTTCTAATTTGTCTAGCTTTTCTGAATGGTCATTACTTTTGATATCTGATTGTAGCTTTAAGGATGAACTATTATCTGCAAACATTGTAGCAAAGGCTTCTGCTTTTTCAGCTATGCTTGGAAATCTGTTATTTTCAAACTTGATAGGATATGATGGAAGTTGAACTCCATTTTTCATTTCAGAAACTTATTTCCAAACTTTATGCATGTCCTTGGATTCTGAAACTTCATTAATACAGAATTCTGTCCAATACTTGTTTTTCGCCTAAGCAATTATTTTCTTACAATGATATTTGGCATATTTCATATGAATAAAGTTTTCTTCTGATTGTTTTTTTAACCATATTTTATACTGTTCCTTTTTATAGTTTACTGCATCCTCATATTCTTTAGTCCACCATCTATTGCCTGATCGTTTTCCATTCTTCCTGATTTTGCGTTTGGGGATAGGAAACTCAGCTGCTTGAATGAGCTTTGCCACAAAATTTGAATAAAACTTATCAACATCATCCTCTGCAATCGTTTCAATATCAGTAGCTTGGAGAAACGAATGAAAAGATCCAGTTAGCTAATTTATATATAAAATGAGGGATTTTATCATTAATATGTGGTAGATCTGATGCTGAAAGGTCCTCAAATGACTATGTAATTGGGAAATGATCGCTTCCGAGACAATTTTCTTCAACATTCCAGGTGCAATTAATCGCTAATCCTGGATATACTAAAGCTAAATCAATGGCACTGGGTTTATGGGTAGAAACATCAGGGATTCTGGTTACTCTACCATCATTCAATAGGTAAAGCTTTGAATCTACAATATTTTCTATTAAGCGATTGCTAGTGATGGTAGAGCACCCAGAATCCCCAAAAGGGGCATGAGCATTAAAGTCTCCAAGAATAATCCATTTATGTTTAGTGAAGTCTATGTTTTTTAACCAGTCAGTGTTGTCATTTTTCGGACCTTGGGGTAAATAAACAGAAATTACATTTAGTATTTCATCCTTGTTAAGTTTGACTGTCACCCCAATGTGATACATATCTACTGTACTTTGCACAATAGGAGATATACCTAACTTTTCATAGTCTAGACCCTCCCTAATATATATGGCAGATTTTACCCTAGAGTTATTATCACAATCACATAATGGTGGGTAATAATAATTTGTCAATTTAGGCATTTTCAGTTTACTTCCGGAGACTTCCGGTGTCAAAATGGCCGAGAAGGCTGCAAAGTAATTTCTCTGAAGAAACATTTGTCAAGAAAAACAAGAAAAATGACAAGAACTAGAAGGAAGGGGCCAAATTTATCAACCGCCCCAGTCATAGAAAAGAACAGCTCCAAGAAAAAGTCAAGGGCAAGCTCCGACAAGACGGACAACAACGATTCGACGGACGACTCGACATCCTGCTCAGCCAACAAGCAAGCCGTTACGATGGAACGCTCCCCTGGCTTACTGGACACCACTATTATGCCATCTGTCGCAGTGAGATCCATTTTAGAACTTAAAATATTATTACGGTCTTATGTGAGCGTATTGAAAACTTAGAAAAAACTGTTGGCGAACAGAATGAAAAAATCGTAAATTTCCTTGCTCTTTGCCAACAGAAAGAAAGTCGGACTGCCAAACAACAACATGCAGAATCCGTAAAATCTCCCCCTGTCTCTTACGCTGATGCAGTTAAACTCAGTGCAGGCATCACTCACCCATCCCCAAAAGTCGTGAGCAGCGTGAGAGCAGGGCAGGACGAAAAGAAAGACGAAAATACAGCAAAAAGAATAAAAGCAAAACCAGAGTCGAGGAATGACGTCAAGTTCAGTGACGTAAACAAACGAACTACGCAAAATGAGGAAAAGAAGAAAGGGTTCTCCAATCAGTCGACTTTTCAGGTCAAAGAAACTGAATCCGACATGCCACGCGTCCTTATTTTGCACGACTCGACAATGAATAAAATAAATCCATCTCGTTTGGCAATATCATACGGTCTTCAGGTGGCGAAGAAAAAAGCTTACACCATTGAAAGTGGCCCAAGAAGCTAGCAAGGAGGAGCTTGAACCGGCCCCAGAGTGCGTCGTGCTGCATGCAGGCATCAACGACATCAAAGGGAAGGATCCTGCAGCATGTGGCAAAGCCATGGCAGCGGCTGTAAAGGCCGTTCAGAAGATCTTTCCCAAGTCGCATGTCGTATGCAGCAGGGCCACTCCTGTGAAACAACAGCATTTAGAAGCAAGACGGGTCGTGTACAATGTCCACACTTATTCCGAAATAGTAAATGAAAATATCACCAACATTTCCCACCTGGCATATGAGAATATTCATCGCTCCAAACATCTTCAAGATGAAATTCACTTGAATAATTACGGTGCTGGCAACGTTGCAAGAGCCTTGGGCCGCCACCTATGTCAGCTGTTCTGGGAACGTCCACGAAGACGACAG
>CM060341.1:340279-380279 GCA_030674155.1 Stramonita haemastoma
GTACCACAGAGAGTATACTACAAGATCAGTACCCTCTGTTACAAATGTCTCCACAAAACTGCACCTCTTACCTCTGTGAATGTCTTCACTTGTACACACCTCACTCCCTCCGCTCGGCCGCAGATACTTTGTCCGTAAGTATACCAAGATTCAACCTATCTACCGTTGGCCGCTGCTCTCTCTCGGTTTCTGGTCCCTCGATCTGGAATGACCTCCCTCTCTCCCTCCGGCAAAAGCCTACTTATGACACTTTTAAATCTAACCTAAAGACACATTTATTTCAAACCTAAGATTTGTCTCCTTCTGTTTCCATCTCTTATCTGTCCCTGCCGTCAACATCTACCTGCCAAAGTGTATAACCTTTATATGATTGTGCACGGGGGCGCGCGTGTGTGTTTGATTGATTGATTTGATTTGATTGATTTATTCTTTTGTATCGAGGATAATGGAATGGGTGCTCTTATGCTTTTTTTCATCCAGCCCCCGTGTGTGTGCAGTTTTGTAAATGTCATCTGTTCCCGCCGGCCCACGATGGCCTGCTCTTGCAGGGGGCGGATCAGGATTTAACTCTGTGTGTGTGTGTGTGTGTGTGTGTGTGTGTGTGTGTGTGTGTGTGTGTGTGTGCGCGCGCGCATGTACATTCGAATTTGCAAAAGCTATAAATTGTTATTGATTGATTGTGTGTTATATACGTCGAATGCAAGCGCTTTGATTTGTTTTTACAAGATATAGCGCTATATAAATTCCATGTATCATATCATATCATCATGTTGGTGTGAATACTACCAGTCAGTAGGTTGTGTATACAGAGCGATCTTGGGAGGGTGGAAAACTCTTTGTTCGCTGTGTCATGTACTGGGGACTGTGAAGGAAATAATGTTGGGCTGTTTCTTGTGGGTAAGTACAGGTACATGATGCATCTTTCATCACATGACGATAAACAGGTCGTACTTAGGATCAGAACAGAGAGAGGAATGGAGGGAACTGGTTGTCAAGTCTTCAGGGGTGCCCCCACGGTCCCCAGACTAAGGGAAAGATAGATAGATAGATAGATAGATAGATAGATAGATAGATAGATAGATAGATAGATAGATAGATAGATAGATAGATAGATAGATAGATCCAATCAAATCCAATGATGCTGCTTAGAGCCCTGCCGACTGCACAGGCCATATCGGGGCTGTCACCTGTCACATTTTAAAACATATTAAAAGTGTGCAACTATATACAGTTTAAAACGGGGTATGAAACCAACTTGACTGTCCTTGCTTGTGTCCACGCCCTGGTCAACCATAAGAGTCAGCAGATAGATAGAGAGAGAGAGAGAAGAGAGAGAGAGAGAGAGAGAGAGAGAGAGAGAGAGAGAGAGAGAGAGAGAGAGAGAGAGAGAGAACACTGAACACTGAAATGGTTTAATGGTACCTTGGCCTTGGACCACAATACACCAGGTGAGGGGGGCAGGGGTGTGAGTGTAATTCAAAATGAAAACATGAATAAATTTTACATATACTATGTCAGTGAAAGATTGACAGCATGGATACATTTCACACATACTATACAATGAAAAATCAAAGCATGGAAACACTTTATACATACTATAGTAAAGAAAAGTGAAAGCATTGTTAAATTTCACTTAAACTACCCATCCCATGGCATTGAAGAAATGAAAGCATGGATAAATTTCACGCTCTATAGCAATGAAAAATGAACTCGCAATACACATTTCACACCACACACACTATAGAAATGAAAAACGCAAGCATGTATATATTTTACGCATGCTATAGCAATGAAAAATCAAAGCATGGATAAATTTGACACCTACTATAGCAATGCAAATGAAGGTTTTGATAAATTGCACACATACTGTAGCAATGCAAAATTAAAGTATTGATAAGTTTTACACATACTATAGCAATGCAAAATGAAAACATGGGTAAGATTGACGCATTGTGTTACAATTCAAAATGAAAGCATATATAAATTTGATATATATTATAGCAAGGAATAGGCTTAATGGAAGTGTATAAGGTAAACTGCATCATGAATACCAATCTTACTTCCTTTCCAGACAACATTGCAGGTATGTAATTTCAAACCAATAACAAGAGAACACCAACACACACACCCAGGCATACACCCACACACTCACGCACAGACCACACACACACACACACACACACACACACACACACACACACACACACACACACACACACACACACACAACACACACACACACACACACACCAGCAAAACCGGAACAAATGTGTTGTGATATAATATACAGAATAGCTACAATTTCAAGTTTTTATCAGTTGACATGATATACCAAAATTGTTTGTTTGGCCATCTTGAGACTTTCTTGAAAAGTGTTCATTTTTTAAAGATATTTTATCAAAATCAGTAACATCCCCATCAAAACACATGTTTTCGGAAGCGGTTCTTGCATTCATGTCACCATTCAACAAAATATAAAAATCATCAGAGAGAGAGAGAGAGAGAGAGAGAGAGAGAGAGAGAGAGAGAGAGAGAGAGAGAGAGAGAGAGAGAGAGAGAGAGAGAGAAGGTAAGGCAAGGCAAGGCAAGGCAAAATTCTTTTATTCGAGGATAATAGATAAGCACTAGTGTGCTTTTTTACATCCAGTCCCCGCCCTTTTCAGGATAACATCAAGATAAAAAGATAGCCTCAACTAAACAACAATTATAGTGATACAAATACCAAGAGCAAGAAACCATACCAAGTATCAAACAACAGGTAAGAAATAAGACAGAGATACAATATTAAGGTAATTTATAAAAAGGCACTCATTCAGAAACGAAAATAGAAATAAGAATCAATGATGATTCTGATTTGAATAAAAAACAAACAAAAAACAACAACAACAACAAACAAACAAACAAAACAAAACAAAACAAAACAAAACAAAAACAAAAAAATGCACAATAATTAAAGATCAAACATGGGAACATGGTGACGTTAAATGACTGAAAACATCAATCCACCACCATCTTTCATCAAAATAAGTCCCATAAAACATAAGATTTTGATAAAAGGGGAGAAAGAACAACAACAGGTAAGAAATAAGACAGAGATACAATATTAAAGGTAGTGTTATAAAAAGGCACTCATTCAGCAACGAAATATGAAGTAAGAATCAATGATGATTTTGATTTGAATAAGGAAACCAAACAAAAACAAGACAAAGCAACAAAACAAAACAAACAAAACAAACAAACAAACAAACAAACAAACAAAAAAAACCCACCTCAAAACAACAATAACAACAACAAAAGTCAACTACAATCAGCACGTGATTATTAAATAGTACAAAATGTGAAAAAAGTATTTTTCAATATAGATGGTAACATGTTTAGACAACAGGTAAGAGAGAGAGAGAGAGAGAGAGAGAGAGAGAAAAGAGAGAGAGAGAGAGAGAGAGAGAGAGAGAGAGAGAGAGAGAGAGAGAGAGAGAGAGAGAGAGAGTACACAGTACATTTTAAGCCAGGTAGTGTTGCGTACAATTATCAACTGACCAGTAATATCATCACTTAATACTATCTATCTTTCTAGTTATGCACATATAGAAAATATATCATATGATAAATGTGATACGAAAAATAAAATATCAAAAATATACTCTTTGAAATCAGTTACAACTACACAATAAGATACATATAAAAATATTTACACACACCACACACACACACACACACACACACACACACACACACACATACACACACACACACACACACACACACACACACACACACACACACACACACACACACACACACACAGGAAGAGAGAGAAAGGGGGAGAATTATATATATCCAGCAGGGTGAGGACTGGTTCATTAGTTTTGATGCATCAAGTGGATTAGAAGGTGATTTTTGAAGGTCGTCAATAATTGGTGCTGTTTAATTGAATCGGGAATGGAGTTCCACAGTACAGGGCCTGAGTATAGTAAACTAAATTTGTACAAGTCTATTCTTGGGATTGGGACACTTGGCTTTTCAGTATTTCTGGCATGATTCATTGGGAACTTATCTCTTAAGGATGTGGGGACAGTTCCTGCCATTAACTTAAACATCAGGATGCATTTGTTATATTTTAGTCTTTGTTGTAGGGGGAGAATACTTAACTGAGTATAGTCCACTTCGAGTAAGGTTGTTTTCTTCAGGAGGATAAGTTTGAGAGCACGTTTATACAGACTTAATAAGGGTTTCATAGTGTTTGCACTGGCAGAATCCCATAGGGTTGAGGCATAGTCTATTGAAGATTGTATATAAGCTTGAAAGAATAATTTCCTTGAGTGGTAGTCAAGGAAGTGTTTAATTTTAGTCAACTGGTATACTCTTTGGGACGAGTATTTGCATAGGTGAGATATGTGGTAGAATCAGCTGAGATTTTCATTGATTGTTACTCCTAGGATTTTGTGATGAGAGGTTTGTTCGATTGCTTCTTTTTTTTTATATGGATTGGAAACTGTTTATGAGGTAAATTTTGTCGCTTTTGTCTGGTGGTGATAAGCATGCATTTTGTTTTTTGGGGATGAATAGACATGTGGTTCAGTTCTGTCCATTTGACAAGATCATTACAGCTTTGTTGTAATATGGTTGTAAGAGAGTCAATGCCATTATGGCTTGTATATATGGTAGTGTCATCAGCAAATAGTTCACATTTTGATGTAATATGTAGAGGAAGGTCATTTCTGTAAATGAAAAGAGAATTGGTCCTAGTATAGATCCCTGTGGTACTCCATAATGAATGGGTTTAAGATTGGATGTGGATGTAGTTGTTGAAACACACTGTTGTCTGTTCTTGAGATAAGAAGTGAGTAGTTCTAGACTATTTGACGATATGTTGTACAGTTCTAGCTTCCTGATGAGAAGTGTGTGGTCAATTGTATCAAATGCTTTTTTGAAATCTACAAATAATACTCCACAAAATTTATTTTCATTAATGTTTGTTAGCCAATTGTCTATGAGACTAGTCAGTGCAGTATGACACGAGTGATTTTTCTGAATCCTGACTGATTAGGGTGGAGTAGGTTGTTAGTGTCTATATGACTGACTAAGTGTTTATTTATATGTTTTTCCAGGGGTTTTGAAAGAAGGGATATAATAGAGATTGGTCTATAATTTGAGGGATCTGAAGTGTCACCAGATTTGTAGATGGGTATAACTTTAGCAGTTTTGAAGGCATTGGGAAAATAGTTCTTTTCAAGACATTGGTTATATATATATGTGAGAGTGTCTGTGATAACTGGGGCTGAAAGTTTCAGAATTCTACTGTCTATTCCATCAAGACCTCGTGTCCTTGACTGTTTGAGGTGAGTCATGTAATTATGGACCTCAAAAGCAGAAATAAATGGTATGTGAAGTTTTGAAGGAATATGCTTTTCTTGGCAGTATTGTTTTAATGTGTTTAGGTTATTGGATTTTGAATCGTCTTTACTAACAACGTTAGTAGAAACGTTTATGAAGTGATTGTTGAATTGTTCAGCAGTAACATCTTTGATTACATTTTATTTGAAAGATAATTGTTTGTTTGTTATTTGATTAATGGCTCTCCAAATAATTTTTGAGTTTTGTTTGGAAGATAGTAAATCTTGGAAATATTTATTTTTTTCTCGACGTTTCTGTGAGTTTATGGCGTTTTGTAATCTTTTTGACTCTTCATGATAATTGTGTTTTTTTTAAGAAATCTCTAAGATAGCATGCTTCTTCTAGTTCTTTTGTGAGCCAAGGTGGTTTGGGGACATGTTTGACCCTTATTGTTTTAAGTGGAGCATGTTTATTGTAAATTTCAGTGAAAGTTTTTATCCAAAACTCGATGGCCAAGTCTGGATCAGTAATGTTGAATGTTTCTGAGAGCATTGAGTTACTTGGTTCGAGAAGGAAAAGCTTTTCATTAAATTTTGCAAAAGAACGATATGTTATGTTTTTGTGGCTAGGTTTGGAAATTTTTGTTCCTTGTTTTGACCATGTAGTACATACTGGGTAGTGGTTGCTGCAGTTATAGACAGGGACACATGTTTCTATGATGTTTTTAGGATTTGATACGTAGATGTGATCAATATTTGTTCTTGAGTTTGGTGTGACTCTCGTAGGTAAACTAACTAGTTGGTGAAGGTTGAATGAATTAGTAATTTGCGTCCATGCATTATTTACATTTGTTAGATCGATATTAAAATCACCTAGTAGTATTACTTCCCTGGATTCTAGTAGGACTACGTTCATCATTGCGTCAAACTTGTCAATCCAATTTTTTCTTTCTGCTGGATTCCTATAGCAGAAACCCATTGCAATAGGTGGTGAACCTTTTATGGACACTTCAAACCAGACAGATTCTACATCATAATGTTCTAGATGGATCAGACGCTTGAACGTTATAGATTCACTAATGTATATGATGATTCCTGTTTCTTTTTGCTTTTGTGGATCCTTTCGTATGATTTTATATCCAGGAATTTATAAATCAGTGTCAACTATGTGCTTTGAAAGTCTTGATTCAGATAGCCTAGTATGTGAAATGGTTTGCCATGGTTTCTAATAAGTGTTGATATGTCGTCAATTTTATTAACTGCATGATTTATATATTTAAGTGGCAAATTCGTAGGCCTTCCTTAGAGGGCCACATGTTGTGTCTTGAATGCATCTATGTGTGTCGGTTTTTGCTGGAAATGTGCTGGAAATGTGCGTGTGGGAGAGAGAGGAACAAAACAACAACTGGAAAGAACCCCCCAAATATAGATAGGTAAAGTGATTCAATTACTCAAAATTGACAATACAGAATCAGGTCCTAGCCGGTATGAATGGCAACAGCTGCTTCAAGTCAAACAAATTCGTCAGTAAAATTGAAAGTATTAACACATTTCAATAAGTAAAAAGAAAACAAAATGAAGCAAACAAATTGGAAAACACCACAAGGAATAATAGGTCAATTGATTAAAAAAACAAAAAAAAACCTAGCAAACTGTGAGACAATACCGAATCAGAAGACTGAGCTGGTATAAATCACAACAGCTACTTCAAGTTAAACAAATTCCTCAGTAGAATTAGAGATTTCAACACAGTCGGTCACATTTAGAGTATCTTAACAATGTGTTTCTCAAGGCCACTTGAAGGCTGGCAGGTGTTAAAAGAGAGGCAGTAATGCAACCGCCCACATCAATTTCTGAGGCGTGCCTGATGAGGTCAGCAGTTTGTCTCCTCCCTAAAGCAATTCAGGATACAGTCCAGGACTCACTACTCAGTGTTCACACACTTCACTGTCTGTGCTTTTGTCTCAATAATGATGAGACCTGTAGCATTGGTCAGGTGTTCACACTCGTAGGAAGAGGGGAAAAAATCCTGGTGTGGGTTCTTCTGTTATACAGCATTCAATGTCTCTGACTATGGGCACGTTTTGCAGTACAAGTTCAGTGAATGACAGAATAAGCAAATGAAACCACAAAACTAGGACAGTATAATGCAGTAATAAAGAAGTTTTTTTCAAGTACACAGTACACAGAAGTACACCCCAAATATGTTATATAACTTATAAGGAATAAAGGGTTAGATTATGTAGAAAAAAATGAGGTGAGTTTCCCACACTTCCACAGCGACTTGTAATAGGGAACAGCAAGTGAGTAAGTAACAAGCACGCAAGCAATAACAACAACAATAAAGGCTAAATAAATATAGTAGTAATTAAAAATAAAAGTAAAAAAACAGAGAGAGAGAGAGAGAGAGAGAGAGAGAGAGAGAGAGAGAGAGAGAGAGAGAGAGAGAGAGAGGTAGATAAGTAGATAAATAGAATTAAGATTACTCACATCAAGCCTTAAGTCACAATAGATGACTTGCTCTTTCCTATTACCAGGGTAATAGTAAGGTGGTACTGAAGTGTCAGTAGAAGACAGAAGACATTTAACTGACTTAGTGACTGGATCCCTGAATACACTGAGGGAGACTGTTCCACATAGTTGTTGTTGAGGGGAAGAAAAATGTACTGTCTATGTCTGCATGGTGAGCTGGAACAAGCCATTCCATGCTTATACATCTGGTGGTAGGGAATAACATCTGATACCAATGGTGGTACAGGTTTGAAAGATACCTACGACATCTATTGTTAATTATGTCAAAGTGCAAACTTATTTCATGCCCCATCTTGTCTCTTGCAATGCACAAAATCAGTTTCTTTGTAACATTTTTGGTGGCTTGTTCCAGGAGTGGAACCAGTTATGATGGGCATTACATCTAAAGGTAAATTTTCCAAGAACTAAGACTGGTTGTTTGTACAGTTGTCCCAGATGATATCTGCGTAGTCAAATAAAGGTAGAATAAAGGATTTATAAATTGTTTCTAGGGCCTTCCTAGAAAGCTTATGTTTGTAAGACCAAAGACAATTGATCAGTACCCAAACTTTATGTGCTATACTATCTATGTGGCTTCCCACTTGCAATTTCATGAAGAACAGGGCCTAAATGTTTAGGTAGGTCATGTTGCTGTAGTGTTAATTTACAAAAGTGAGGTCATGGGCTGTTACATTTCTGATGGATACATTTCCTACTTCTGTCTTTGATTTGTTAAATCTTACCTTCCATTCATACTTCTGTCTTTGATCTGTTAAATCTAACCTTCCATTCGTACTTTTGTCTTCGATCTGTTAAATCTAACCTTCTATTCCTACTTCTGTCTTCGATATCTGAAATCTAACCTTCTGTTCATACTTCTGTCTTCGATCTGTTAAATCTAATCTTCCATTCCTACTTCTGTCTTCGATTTGTTAAATCTAACCTTCTGTTTGTACTTCTGTCTTTGATCTGTTAAATCTAACCTTCTATTCATACTTCTGTCTTTGATATGTTAAAACTAATCTTCCATTTGTACTTCTGTCTTTGATTTGTTAAATCTAACTTCATACTTCTGTCTTTGATCTGTTAAATCTAACCTTCTGTTCATACTTCTGTCTTTGATTTGTTAAATCTAACCTTCTGTTCATACTTCTGTCTTTGATCTGTTAAATCTAACCTTCTGTTCATACTTCTGTCTTTGATCTGTTAAATCTTACCTTCTATTTGTACTTTTGTCTTTGATTTGTTAAATCTAACCTTCTGTTCATACTTCTGTCTTTGATTTGTTAAATCTAACCTTCTATTCATACTTCTGTCTTCGATCTGTTAAATCTAACCTTCCACAATTTTGCCCACGTGTCTATCCTATCCAGGTTAGTTTGTTGTATGTCTTTTCTAGTGATAGAGTTTTTGAGTGCTTGAGACATGCTTGTGTTGTCTTCAAATAATTTGACAGTTAATTGGATAATGCAAAATATATCATTGATCTAAATCAAAACAAGAAAACACCAAGGACAGATCCATGTGGTAATCCCTTGGGTACTCTTTTTTCATCAGACTTTTTTACCTTTCATCACAACACACTGATACATGTCAGAAATATAGTCATTAAACCAAAGTAACAGCTTGCCTCTTATCCCTATGTTCCCTACTTTGTATAAAAGACCTCTATGCCATACATGATCGAATGCCTGAGAAATATCAAAGAATACAGATTGTATCATAATTTTCAACTAATTCATCATAGATAGTAAGAAGCTGACAGATGGTCAAATCACTGACTGAGCATTAGTAGTAAGATTTTTAGATGTGAAAAAGGCGTACACATTTCTAAACATACCGTTTGAACAATTTACCAATACAACTTAGGGGATATATTGGCCTGTAGTTGGTGCACTCATGTTTACTTCCCTTTTTATAGTCAGGCATAACATAAGCTAGTTTCCAAAGCTGGGGAAATTTACTTTCAAACAAGCATTGATTATAGAATGAACTTAGTGGAATAGAAATTACATCAGCAGGTGCAATAGTGGAATAGAAACCACATCAGCTGAAACAATCAATAATCTGTTCTGACTTAAATAAAGACCAGATGCCCTTTTTTTATCCAACTGTTTGATGCACCTTGGACTTTGGAAACAGTTAAGACTACTTTATTTCTTTCACCAAGCCATTAAAATCCATACATGGCAGAGGATCACTTTAATTTTCTAGTTTGCAGTGGTTTGTGGGAAACTTGTTAAACACAGTTGCTTTTTAAACAACAGAATAGTACAACTTGCCCTTTTCAGTTCGTGAAGATATATCATTGCATTCTATACCATTTACCAAAAATTGCTTTGACATTCTTCACCAATTTTTTTTCTTTAAACTAATTGGGTTTACAGCAATATCACTTAATTTGCTATAGTATTCTAACTTTCTTAACCTACCTTTTTTACGACTTCATTCCTTATTTTACGAAAGTGTTCCCAATCAATTTGCTGATCTGTATTTTTGGCTTTTTTATGAAGTTTATTTATTTTTCTGACTAATCTTTTTCGTTTGAATAATAAACTGTGGGGTATCCCCCAGGCCTACTTATATAGTTTTGAATGGCTATATTGTTTGAGGGGGCAGGATAGCTAAGTGGTCAGAGCACTGGCTTTTCCTGAGTGAAGTTTAGCAGCATTGAGTTTAATAATAATAATAATAATAATAATAATAATAATAATAATAATAATAATAATAATAATAATAATAATACATGGAATTTGTATAGTGCTATCTCTTGTAAAAACAAATCAAAGCGCTTTCATTCGACCTACACAACACACAATCAACAACTATTTACAGTTTTAACAAATTCAAATATACACACACACAACACGCACGCACGCATGCACGCAGCACGCCCGCGCTCACACACACCTACAAACGTTAAGCACTTTGGTAGGTGGATGTTGAAGGCAGGGACAGGTAAGAGATGGAAGCGGAAGGAGAAAAACTTAGGTTTGAAATAAGTGTGTCTTAAGGTTGGATTTAAAAGTGTCATAAGTAGGCTTTTGCCGGAGGGAGAGAGGAAGGTCGTTCCAGATCGATGGACCAGAAACAGAGAAAGAGCGGCGGCCAACGGTAGATAGGTTGAATCTGGATATTCTTAAAGACAAAGTATCTGCCGAGGAGCGGAGCGAGAAGGTGTGTACAAGTGAAGACATTCACAGAGGTAGGAGGGTGCAGTATTGTGGAGACATTTGTAACAGAGGGTATTGATCTTGTAGTTTACTCTCTGTGGTACGGGCAGCCAATGGAGAGATTGCAAGAGAGGGGTAATGTGCTCGGATTTTTTTCTTTCTGAGGACCAGACAAGCTGCAGAGTTTTGTATACGTTGAAGGGAGTGGATGGATGATGCTGGCAGACCAGCCAAAAGAGAATTGCAATAGTCCAGACGTGAGAGAATAAGAGAAGTGACAAGTTTGGATGTTGCATCAGTGGACAGGTACTTACAAATTGCGCTGATACGCCGTAGTTGATAGTAGCATGACTGACAGGTTTGGGTAATGAATTTTTGCATGGAGAGAGTGTTGTCGACAACGACTCCTAGATACTTCACAGAAGTGGATAGCGGAACTGACGTATTGCCGAATTCTATTGAAGTTGTTGGAACGGAGGAGAGTTTGTGTTTGGTGCCTACAAGCATGGCTTCGGTTTTATCTGCATTTAGTTGTAACTTGTTTTGTATCATCCAGTGTTGGATATCTTGAAGGCAGTTGGTCATATTTGTCAAAAGAGAAGGACGATTTTCAGGTGTGTCACTGCTTTGAATCTGCGAGTCATCCGCATAAAAGTGATAATTGATATGATGACGGTCTATTATATGTGACAATGGAGCAGTATAGAGGGTAAAAAGAAGAGGGCCCAGAACTGATCCCTGAGGGACACCGCATTCCAGTATGGCAGGTGCTGATTGAATCTTGTTTACTGCAACAGTATGGACTCGGTCTGCTAGGTATGAGGTGAACCAGGTGAGGGCTGTGCCTTTAATGCCAAACATGTTTTGGAGACGGGAGAGAAGAATTGAATGGTCTATAGTGTCAAAGGCAGCAGATAAGTCGAGGAGAGTAAGAAGGGAGATTTTCCCTGAGTCGGAAGCATGGAGAAGCATGTTTAGAGTATGAACCAGGGTGGTTTCAGTGCTGTGGTTGACGCGATAGGCAGACTGAAAAGGGGGAAAGAGATTATTGGAAAGAAAATGGCTGTTGAGTTGTTTCAGAACAACTTTTTCAAGGACTTTAGAGATAAAAGGCAGATTAGAAACAGGTCTATAGTTCTTCAGGATGTTAGGATCGAGGTCGTGTTTTTTGAGTAGAGGTGTGACTATCGCAGTTTTGAGAGCTGATGGAAATTTTCCAGAAAGAAGAGATGAGTTTACTATTTTTGTGATGGTAGGTATAAGTTGTGGAATGCACTGAATGAAAAGAGAAGCAGGTACAGGATCGAGGTCGCATGATTTTATTGTCATTTCTTTCAGAATGTTCTTGATTTCTTTCTCGCTTGTTGGGTGAAAGACAAGGAGAGGAGTGCCAGTGAATTGGGGATCAGGAGGCGCAGGTAGGAAAGGAATCTGATCCAGTTTGGAGCGGATGTTGCGGACTTTGTCAGAGAAAAATGAGGAAAATATATCAGGAAGTTCAGAGTGGCTGTGGACAGTAGGCAGAGGGCTAGCCTTTGCAGATCCGAGGAGAGTTGAGGTGAGGGAAAAAGAGATTTCATGGATGTGGCATCAAGAACTTGAGCAGAGTAATAGTTTGTCTTCGCTGAGTGGATTAAGGTTTTGACTTTGTTTATTTGTTTGTGGAAGAGCTGTTTGTTGATTTCTGTTTTTGTTTTTTGCCATTTTCGCTCAAGTTGTCGGCGTTTGCGCTTTGCACCCAGTATGTCATGGGTATACCATGGGGCACAGGGCCTATCAGGCAGAATAACATCAGTGGGAGGTGCGTGCTCATCAAGCAGTTGGCTTAGAACAGTATTGTAATGTTCAGAAGGGTCAGTATGTTCAGGGGATTGCAATAGGTGTTTGGCAGCTTGAGAAGAGAAAGTTTGAATGTCAATTGCCTTGAGATTACGACGGGTGACGCGCTTTTTCTTTTTGATAGGCCTAGTGATGTTAAGAGAGAAGAGAATGGCGGAATGATTGGAAAGCAGTTCATTAGTGACGGACACAGATGTGACGAGATTAAGTGAAAGATCAGTAATGAGCCAGTCTAAGATATGACCTGACCTGTGAGTTGGCTCGTTGACCAGCTGGGAAAGAGAGTGGTTAGACAGAGAAAGAGAAAGACGCTTGATGTCAGGACAGGACCGGTTGTCAAAGTGAAAGTTGAAGTCGCCGAGAATGATAAGTTTCTTTGGAGAGAGGCTGTAATGATCCAAGAGTGACTGGAATTCTTAATGAAAAAGGGAAGATGTCAGGTTATTTTTACGGCTAGGAGGTGGATGGTACAGACAGCAGAAAGTGATAGAGTGGCCGGGTAAACTGAGGTTGAGTTCACAGACTTCAAAGGATGCAGGTGAGAAAGAGAGAGAGTGACAGAAAGAAAGATCTGGGTGCAGAGTGTCTTTGTAGATGATGGCAATGCCACCTCCACGAGAGAGTCTAGGGAAAGAGCGAGTTTTATAGCCAGGTGGTGTCAGCTGTTTTATATTTGGTTCATTGCCTTGTGGTTTTAACCATGTTTCAGTAAGAAAAGCTAAATCTATGTTTTCTTGAGAGATGAAATCAGAAAGAAAATCGGCCTTTCCATCTGGGCAGACAGATTGCACATTGTACAGACAGATGTTAAGAAGATTTGAAAGAGGCAGAGAGGTTGAGGTTGAAAGTGGCGAGTTGGGAAGACGATCAGAGGATGAGGATGAAGGCGATGGTGGTGAAGTAAACAGAGGAAGAACAGATAAAAGGTTGGATGGTGAGTCGGGTGTGGAGGGTGGTGAAGGAACTGGGTCAGAAATGGGATTTGAATCTTGGCACACATTATTAAACACATTGTGAACAGGAAAAACATTGTCAGAGTCACAGAAATCAACGGCAGAGGGAAGCATGTCACGGGGAGTTGAGGCAGTGTGGTCAGTGGTTATGGCAGTTGTTGAAGTGATGTCAGAGGTGAGGGGGGAGACACGTGCAGGCTGAATGCACTGCAGGCAATGACATATGCCTGCACGTGTTCCTCTTCTGGTTTTTCGGCGATTGATGCCCAGGTTTGAAATATGTTGTTTTGTGTCTGCGTCAAGTCGGATTTCTTTGCAGCCTATTTCACGGAATAACAGTATAGTGGAGTTTACGGCAGTGAGTGTCAATGCGGTGGAGAATGGAAAGCTGGATGGTGGTGGTGGTGGTTGAGATTCGTGAAATGCGTGCAGTTTTTCATGCTGCAGCAGGGTCAGGGTAGGAAGGGACAGCAAGGTCAGAACGGTGAAGTAAGTACAATTCATGTCGCCATTTTTGAAACAAAACAAAAAACATTCGAAAGATGAAAACTTTATAATTGAAATATTTTACAAAATAAACGAAATCAAGAAAAACTGTTCTGACTGCTGGAATCCTGAGAAAAACACAAACAGGATGGTATAAAAATTGTCCTCACACAATGACTTATAGACACAGTAGTTTGGCTAGACACTTATAGTTTGGCTACCTGTTGGATGGGTGACGTTTGCACATATTGGCTTTAGTACAGTCCCCCCTGTTTACCTAGCTGTAAATGGATACCTGCCGTCTTTAGGGTCAGTGGAGGTAAAGCAGCAAGGGAGAGGAGATGGGTGCTGCTTTTAATATGCTGGCTCCTAGAGAAACTGAGGTCTCTGATGCCTGGTTCCCCTACAACTGCCTAGGTTCTGGGACACCTTCACTTTTAGGCTACGGTCATAGTAAACCCGTCTGTCTGGAGTTTTGATGGGCTGTCTCTTTATCGGTAGAATGGATGTCAAAGTAGCCATAGTCAACCAGGCCTTCTGTAGTTTGATGGCTTTCTCTTTCTGACAATGTAGTCACCCCCAGACTGCGAGTGATGCAAAAATGAGGCTGCTGCGGCGACTGAGACTCCACCCCACGCCCTACGCGAAATTGACAGAAAATAGTTCGACATAAAAAGTGTTTTAACGTAAAATCCCAACCACAAAACTTTTATCAAAACCACTGGAATGTAATTGGGAAGGTTCAATTTACTAGTTTGTGTAGTCAGAATTTATGAAGCACCATAAATAAGTTTTTCTTGATTATTTTCCTTTCCATCAACCTGGCAAACGGACGTGTCACTCGAACGTCAAAACAACGGGTTAAAAATACTGGGCCAGGCGGGCTCTCCAATCCAATCCAATTATGGTGCTTATAGCCCCACTGACCACATAGGCCATATCAGGGCTATTGCCTTGTCACATTTTAAAACTCGTATTAAAAGTGTGCAACTATGTACAGTTTAAAACGAGGTATAAAACCAATTCAACTGTCCTTGCTTGTATCGACGCCCCTGTCGACCATACGGTTCAGCCCACGACAGCCCCCGCATCATGGGAAAACCCACATTGATCACACTTAAAACAAGATAAAACCAAAACCAGCTTCCTTAAAACAACTTTGTCCTTAGAGACCAACCATACCACTTTCGCTCATATCAGACGAAAAAAGCCAGATTCTCTTAGGAAGTTAAAAATGGTGTCCGGTGGAACATCACGAAAGAGGATCTTTAGGGAGTCAGCGGTAAAATGCTTGTGCCTGATATCCTGAACATCCAGACACTCTAGGAGCAGATGCCTGATGGTCACCCACACGTCGCAAGTCATGCACCACAGGGTTCCTTTGCCTTTCAGCAAGTGAATGTGAGTGATGTGAGAATGACCCGTGTGTATCCTGGTGAGCAGTGTCGCTTCCCTTCGGTTTTTGACACCCAGAGGGAAAACCTCTTTCAAGTTGGGACGGATCCGAAAAAGCTTTTTGTCCATCTAAACATTCCACTCCTCCTGCCAGAGGGAATGCACGTATTGCTCACTCCTAGGTTTCATATCCGTGAACGGCACCGTGGATCCGGAAACCTCCTGCTCCTTGGCATGCTTGGCGAGTCGGTCAACTGTTTCATTGCCCTGAATACCCGCATGCCCCGGGACCCACACTAAAACTACGTCACACCTGTCCCATCTCAAGGAAGTATACAGCTTGTAGAACTCCTGAAGCCTAGGATGGTTTACGTTCCTGCAAGCGATAGCCTCCAGAGCAAAGAGTGAGTCCGTACAGACCAAGAAGTCTTTCCTTGCCAATCGCTGGATCAGTTGCAGGGACAAGACCAGAGTGCTCAGTTCAGCCGTGTACACCAAGGCATCCAAAGGCAGGCGCTCCAAAAGCGCCAACACCTTGATGGCAGGACAATAGGCGGTGCAGGCCACCCCCTCCTCTGACTTGGACCCCTCTGTGAAAACCTTGGAGTAGGACAGATATGACACACAGAGCTCTTGAAAGAAGTCCCCATATGCCGTGGAGCTGGTAACGTCTTTCCTGTGAGAGGCAAGCTGGAAACAGACAGCCGGGGTCTCCACCGTCCACATCGGCATCTCTGGCAACTTGGGCAGGTCACAGACAACCCCCAGATCAATGCCCACCTCCCAGAGATGAGGAAGAATCTGAATGCCCAGAGGCGGGGCGGCAGGAGGCAATTTGTCGAACTTGGCCTGAAACTGGGGATTCATGACACAATCCTACGCCGGGATGTTGTACTCTGAATACAGTTTGACGTAATAATTCAAAGTCAGTTTCAGACAGCGTTTTTTTAGTGAAGGCTCCCCTGCTTCCGCGTACAGGCTATACACCGGCGACATCCGGAAGGCTCCGAGACAGGTCCGGAGCCCCTGGTGGTGGACAGGGTCCAGAGTTTTCAGGTATGAGGGCCTCGCCGAGCCGTACACCTGGCATCCGTAGTCCAGCTTGGAGCGCACCAGCGCCCTGTAGACGTGCAGCAGTGTTCTCCTGTCCGCTCCCCAGTCAGTATGGGCAATCACCCGCAGGAGGTTCAGGGTTCTCTGACACGACGCTTTCAGATGTTGAATGTGGCTCCTGAAATTGAGCTTCCAGTCAAAAACAATGCCCAAGAATTTGGCCTCCGTTACCGCCGGGATGGTGGATTTTCCCAAGCGGATGACAGGGTCCGGGAAGTGCTCTCCCGACTTGTTCTTGAAGTGAATGCACTTCGTTTTGGCAACTGAAAACTTGAACCCATTATCTTGCGCCCATTCCTGAACCTTGTTCACGCAGAGCTGTATCTGCCTCTGAACCCCTGCAAATGTACTGCCCGTAGCGTACAAAGCAAAATCGTCCACAAACAGTGAACACTCCACCCCTGATGGACCGACCTGACGATGTCGTTGATCTTGACGCTGAAGAGAGCAGGGGAAAGGATGCTCCCCTGAGGAACCCCCATCTCCTGCTCGAAGATCTCCAAAAGCGTGGAGCCCACCCTCACCTGGAACCATCTCTTGGCCAAAAAATTATGCAGAAACAATGGCAACCGACCCCGAAACCCCAATTCCCGCAGGTCCGACATGATGCTGTACCTCCAGGCGGTGTCATAAGCCTTCTTGAGGTCAAAGAAAACAGCCACCACATGCCGCCCATTGACAAAGGCATTCCGGACTGTTGTCTCGAGGCGGACCAGGTGGTCCATAGTGCAACGATTCTTGTGGAAACCACACTGCTCCCTGGCCAGAAGACCCTTTGCCTCCAGATGCCACACCAGGCGGCTGTTAACCATTTTCTCCATCACCTTACAAACGCAGCTGGTGAGCGCGATGGGCCTGTAATTGCCAAGCTCCTTAAGGTCCTTGCCGGGTTTCAGGATAGGGACGATGCAGGCCATCTCCCAGGACAGGGGAAAAAACCCCGTCGTCCAGATCCGGTTGTAAACCTTCAGGAGAGTCCGCAGACATACCTCCGGAAGGTACCTCAGAAGGCCACAATGTACCTCATTTCGGCCCGCCGAAGTCTCGCCGCAAGACTGCAAGGCGCTCTTCAGCTCCGGGAAAGAAAACGGCAGGTTGTAGACTTCCTCGTTGTGGGAGTCAAAACTCAAAGGCACTCTCTCCCGACGCCGCTTCGTGTCCAAAAACGCCTGCGTTTTCATTTCCGCCGATGAGTTTGCCCTCAAGGTGGCAGCCAGCAGAGTAGCCACTGCCTCCCTGTCGGTGACCAAAGCATCCCCCAAATGCAAAGGGTTGATCATCATGGAGGCACCCTGCCCCTTGATCTTTGCAATCACCCTCCAGACCTTCTTGTTGGAGGTTCTGCTGTTCAGCTTGGAGCAAAAACGCCTCCATGCCTCACGCCTGCTGGACTTAAAGACAAAGCGGGACTTGGCCCGCAGTTTCTGGTGGGCTGAGACTGCCGCTGGACACGGTTGCTGCATGACCCGATGCTGCGCCTTTTTGCATTCCTTCCTGACCGCCCTGCATTTCTCGTCAAACCAGGGTACCCTGGGTGCCCCTAGTTGACCGCTGGTCCTGGGAACTGATCCCCTCACAGCCTGAACCACACACGACGTCAGTGCCTCCGCCGGATCTGCCGCAGACGGGACAGCCTCCTTGTCCATCCCGGAAACAAGGTCGGCCCTGAAGGCATCCCAGTTGGCCCTTCTGACCTCGAACCTCTGCGTACGGGCTTCCTCTGCCGCCCCACTCCATGCCAAGAATACCAAAAAATGGTCGCTGCCGTGCAAATCGTCACGCACTTCCCACCCAAAGTCCAAGACCTATGAGGGATCGCAGACTGACAGATCCAGACATGACAACGCACCGTTTGAGGAATGCAGATAACTAGGAACCTTGGCGTTGAGCACGCACAGGTTCTGCTCCAGAAACACCTCCTCAAGGAGGAGGCCCCTTGCGGACAACTTTTCACTTCCCCAAAGGGGGGAATGCCCGTTGAAGTCCCCCAGCAACAGGAAGGGGGTAGGCAACTGTTGAACCAACAACACCAAATCCGCTTTCCTCACTGCCACCGACGGAGACAGGTAGATGCTGCAGATCGTGGCTGTCTTGTGCAGCATGACCCTAGCAGCCACTGCCTGGAGAGGAGTGCCGAGGACCACACAGCTGTACAGCAAGGAATTTCTGATGAGCAAGCTCACCCTCCCGGAGGTTCCACGCTCTGTGGGCTTGGCCCTTTCATGGATGGAGCTATAATCGGATAAATCAAAATCCTTTTCCTCCCTTAAAAGCGTCTCCTGGAGAGCGACCACGGTCGGTCTCTGGTCCCGGCAGAGAAGCTGCAGCTCCTCCCTGTTGGACGCCAGACCACGAATGTTCCACTGTAAAATATTAGTCGTAAAGCGCTACTCTTGTCACTCCATCTCCAACGTATCCCCAGAAAGCACAGAGAACCGACTTTTGTGCAGAGAGTCTTTCTCGGCTTTCTTCGGCCTGTCAGAGAGATATTTGACCCCTTTTTTCTAGTGGAGCAACTTTTGCTCCCCCGCCGCCACCACCACCACCTCGGCGCCTCTACAGGCACCAGAGGGGACCGTTCTCCACCCTCGACTGGTTTTGGGGGAGGGGCCGGTTTTTCTTTGGATCCGGGGGTCGGCAGTTTGAACCCCAAGATGGGAGCTGGCATTTTACGTGTGCCAACAGGGTGCACAGGAGCGGGTTTTAGGCCCCTGCCAGAGGCCTTCTTCACCGGGGTAGGTGTGCGGTCAGCGGTGGTCGGTCGGCTGGGCCCAGCCATTCCAGAGCCAAAGTCCGTCTGACAGGCCACCGAAACACATGACCTCTTGACCACTGCTGTGTATGACTGAGTGCTGCTGTTGCTGTTACTTCCCTGCACTATCTTTCTGGCCTAAAAACAGGACACCCTTTTTTCCACTTTAACCTGCTGGATCTCCGTTTCAAACACCCAAGTGGGGCACTGCTTGGACGAGGAGGCGTGGGCGCCTCCGCAGTTCACACACAGCGCGGGGTCCTGACATTCCCTGTCGTGTACTGCCTTCGCACAGATGTCACACACCTCCTGTCCAGGGCACTGGTCCCTCACGTGGCCAAATTTCTGGCATCTGAAGCACCTCAGCGGAGAGGGAATGTAAGGCATGACCTTCATGCTGAGGTACCCAACCTTGATGTTCTGAGGTAGCACGGTCATACAAAATGTCATGAAGAAGGTGTTCGTGGGGACCTTGTCCCCCCTTTCCTGATCTGCACTCGATACACGTCAACAACTCCCTGAGAAGCCAGCTCGGCCTTGATTTCTGCCTCGGACACCCCCTGCAGGTCTCTGCACCTGACGACCCCTTTGCTGCAGTTCAGGGCCTTGTTGGCAGTCACCCTCACAGGGCACGTCACCAACTTGTTACACTTTAGGAGTGTCTGGGACTACTTTCGGGTTCTGCATTCCAACAGCAGTGTGCCATTCCTCAACTTTTTTACCGTGCTCAGCTCTCCAGCAACACCCTTTAGGCCCTTGGCCACTGCAAACGGGCTCAGTTTTGACAGAGGATGCTCCTCCTCCACCCCCTCAACCACCAACCAGTTCGGCCAAAAACCACCTTTCTCTCTCACTTCCATCTCCGACTCGCTGGACAAGTCACCGGCTGAATCCGATTCCCTCATTCCTCTCTTCCTGTTTATTGTTTGTTTTTTGGACATAGAGCGTAGGCTCAATGAGGGCAGAATTATATGGTCACTTTGGCAGAGCTGCCTTACCGAGGAAGAGGCTAAACTTACCCGTATGGAAACCGCCCTGCATGATTCCATAGGGGCTCGTTAACGGCTAGAGTAACCTACAGCCATCCATCCCCTGGCCATGTCCCTCCAGCGAGGAATTACCTGTTGCTTACAGCAACCACTGGGCAGCAGACAAATGAAGAGCTGGACAAAAAAGGTTTGATGGGGAGCTGATGATAGAATTAAAGATCCCATTGACAGAAGAGGACAGTCCACAGAAAAAGGGTGGGTGAAAATAGAGATGGGGAAGACATGACAATGGAGATGTAACCAGAAATTCTATGACCAAGAGTTTTAACAGAGCAGCTATTATTTTTCTAACTGACATGGAGAGTGACAGGAAGCCACGTTGCATACATATACCTACTATTATAATGAACAATATTCACATGGGAAACAATGAATCTGTGACCCCTGGGAGACACAGTAATCGATTAAGTTACGCAACACTCCTGGAACTGGACGATTTTGACACTTTTAGTTTACCATAGATAAGTCAGGCACTGGCCTTTCCACAGGCCCCACACACCCACAAGCCACACCCACAAGCCACTGACCTGCCATTGTCTGACCCACACGGCATAGGCGGTGTTACACTTTTCCACTTTCCCCCTAGCATAAAAGAACTTCATGTCATTAACTTTGCACTCTTGTTTATTGTCTCTATTCTTTTGTTATGGATTGATACAATGAATTAAAAAATTAGAAGCCCTTATATCGTAAAATTCTAAAAATAATGAGTAAAACATCAAAAAAATATAAATTTAAAGAAACTTTAAAGAACCCAAACTGGGTAGCGTTTTTTTGTGTGAGCACCATAGTGGACTTTATGCAAATGACGATGCCACAGTTCGAAGTAGAATAGATCAAGTGATGAATACCATAGCTGAAAGTAAGCATACACTACTTCATTCATAATTTTGACCATCCGAATAATTTATCATCATATTCTAGGATCAGATTAACGCAGATCTACTCTTCTTACAAATGTGCAGCAAAGCATGACTTAGCTCACAATGGCTCCCTGGCTTAGTAGTCACTGAAGCCCCTCCCTCCTTGCCTCAAACACTGATATGTTAGATAACCGATTGCTAAAGTATAGTACACCATTAGGATGAAAACCTCTCTTCTCTCTCTCTCTCTCTCTCTCTCTCTCTCTCTCTCTCTCTCTCTCTCTCTCTGTGTGTATCTGTCTGTTTGTCTGTCTGTCTGTCTGTCTGTGGCTGTTTTGTGCAACCATTTGATTGATAAAATTTTTTTGAAGGATTATTGATGCTAGTGGCATTAAAATTACAAAACTTTCTAGATGAAACATCATATTACTGTTTCTAGATCTATTTGTGGATTTGTTCCTTGCGTTAATTGTTGCACGTTTATTTTTTTAAATGTGGGTTGTACAGGTTTTGTGAAAGGAGGTGATGAGGGTTTGTCGTCAATAGTACAGAACAACTTGTCCATTTAATTTGTCTGCATTCTCAGAAACATATATCAATTAATTTTATAACTCTTTAATATCTTTAGTAACTGTCAGTATCCTTCATTTGTATGATTAAAAAAACGTGTGTGTGTGTGTGTGTGTGTGTGTGTGTGTGTGTGTGTGTGTTTCTGTGTGTGTGTGTGTGTGTGTGTGTGTGTGTGTGTGTGTGTGTGTGTGTGTGTGTGTGTGTGTGTGTGTGTGTGACTGCAGCATTTCCTTTGTGCATGTAATTGTCATATGTTTGTTATGAAATGCACCCTACACTGAGATATATCATCAAATATCAAAACTTTTACGCATGCCACTGTATCATTATTATAATCAATATTATAATCATTTAATGTAATACGTTGATGGCTACCATGTTCATTATAACTTAAGGCTATCACTTCTATGGTAGGTGTTGGGCGTTCAAAGAAAGAAGTAGGTCATGTCTGCCATAAAATTCAAGTGCATGGGCTGCACAAACTCGACAGCATCTCAGAAAGATGAAGCTGTTAACTGGAACATTTGTGTTCTCTGCCAGAAAAAACACATAAGAACAAAGGACATGCCTTGCAAGAAAATATGGTGTAGGGTACAAATATGTTGCTGAGAACTTGAAAATCTTTCATGATATTGGTGACATGCCATTTTGTACACTTATTCTTAGACATCTTGAAAATGAGAGTGAACTCAGACTATTTTTTTAGCAAAACCAGCATGCTGGCACAAAAGCTGTATAACCAAAATAGGAACAACTGTGCTGTTGGGAAAGCATAAAAATGAGTCACAGCCTGCAAGTCCAGCTAAAATAAAAAGACTGACAGCATCATTGCATCAGCTGTAAGGTCTATGCTTCTTCTGTAATAAATCCAGTCATAGAAAACTCCACAATGTTGAAACTCTTGAGGTAGACTTTAAAGTTCGAAAGCATGCAGAACTACTTAAAGATCAGGAACTTCTTTGCAAACTTGCTCCTGGGGATATGGTGGCCACTGAGGCAAAACATCATAAGAACTGTTTGGCAGCTTTCTACAGGCCCAAACCAGTGTCAGTTTCAGCAAAAGTAAATGAAGAAACTTTATTCCAGATCCACTCACTTGTGCTAGCAGGATTAGTAGCATATATTGAGGATTTTTGAAACACCTCTGAAAATGTTTCAGTTTTCAGCATGCCATTCCTCTGTAACTGTATGAGTCCAGAGTGCAGAAACTAGGTTTGGCAGGCAGTGGAAATGTTCATACTACATGACTTTGTAACAAACTACTGGACGTTATCCCTGGACTTGTTTCTACTCTCCAAGGCCAAGAAACTGTGTTATTGTTTGACAAAGACCTTGGTGAAGCAGTAAAAAGGGCATGTGATGAGACCTCTGATGTTGTGCATCTCAGTAAAGTAGCTTGGCTGACACATGAAGACATCTTTAAGTCTGGAAAAGGGTTCAGTGGAACATTTACAGACAAATGTCAGGATGACTCAATTCCATCATCTCTGAACACACTGATAAAGTCTATTTTGTGTGGACGTTGTCACATATGAAGCTGATAAGCTCAAGGCATCAGAACAACCAGTTTTTTTCTGTGTCACAGTTGATTGCCTTTAACTGTAAACAGTTACGTAGACCATCCACCTTTCAGAGGCACATTCAATAAATGAAACACCCCTTTCTGTCGATTTGAGCTTAATCAGCAGTTGAGTCTTTTAATCCCACTCAAACACCAGTTATTGCTGTTGACCACCCTCTGTTTGCTTTGGCAAAGGACATACAGTGGTTTGGGCCTAACACTCATGGAGAGGACAAGTATGTTCTCATGCTTGGAGGGCTGCATATTGAGATGTCACTAGGTGACTGGCTGGATGGATCTGGGTAGACAAGCCTTCTCACAGCTGCTGGGATTGCTACCTCTGGTGTTGCGGACTCATCCTTAAAAGCGTCACACATTACCAGAACCAGGCATGCACACCAGATTACTGTGGCAGTACTGTATATCTTGCAACAATGAGCATGCCTTGCATACAAGGAAGCCAACTCACAAGATGCTATGTGTTAATAACTCGTGCTCACTGCATAAACCACATGCAGGCGATACGTGAGGGGATACAGGTTTATTATTGACATGCTCATACATACGCCATCTTGACAGCTCTCACGCCCTCTACCCCTATTCAGGGGCAACAACTATCAAAACAAACATAACCTAAACTACTATTTACATTATATCAACATATCCCTTTCCTTGGGAGAATTAAAAACAAGAAATAGAAACCAATGAAGTTAAACAATCAAAAGAAACGAATTAAAAATTCTTTACAAAGTCAGTATACAAACCATATCTAGCATATCTAATCGATACACAGACTATGACTAGCAAATCTCATGTATTGACAAACAACAGTCCATCAAGTCACTGTCCACACTGTTTCTTCTTTCTCAGCAACAGTCCATCATCAAATCACTGTCCACACTGTTTCTTCTTTCTCAGCAACAGTCCATCATCAAGTCACTGTCCACACTGTCTCTTCTTTCTCAGCAACAGTCCATCATCAAATCACTGTCCACACTGTTTCTTCTTTCTCACTGTCCTTTTGCACTTTGAACAATCTTATGTATCCAATGACACATAGCACATATAAATGGAAACAAAATAAAGCAACTAACAACAACTCCTCAACATGCGTTTGAGGGAATCTGAATATTGTAGCACAACACATTGCATTTACTGTAGGAAATCTCAAATATAGGTCATCTATAACCTGGCAGAGAAGATATGTGATTTTTTTTTTCACCCTGAAAGAAAATTATTGGCTCATCAGTGAATACAGCTCATCAAATCCCCCGACACTGAAAGAGAAATGTAAGGTTATTTGTCATACTGCTGCAACCCATCTTCACATATGTGTACACACACAAGAATCCATTGTTCAACCTGAAAGATTAATGAAAAATGATCAATCAATGTGGTCGACTACCACGTCTCTCATGCTGGGAAATATCAACTCTGAAAAGGAAAAATATTTCTTAAATGGTAGGGGTTATCAACATAATTCACAAACAGATCAGCTAATGTCAACATGGGTCAGTCCGAGTCATCTGGCATGTTTGTTTCCTCTGGGCATCTGCTGTTCACGCAGGTCAAAAGTCAGTGTCATAGTCTTCCATCCAGGCTGGTCTCCGTGGGATGCGCCGGGGATGTGTCGTGGATGGAGAAGGAGGGTCATGCACATGTTGGCAGCGTGGACTGGTACCAGGCACATCAGCTTCACTGGACGTCTGCACACGTTGGCAGCGTGGACTGGTACCAGGCACATCAGCTTCACCGGACGCCTGGGCGGGTGTAGGGGTCAACCATTCATCATCATGTGTGTCAGCAAGGGATCTGGGACTGATGGGGGTAGCGGTTGGTGGGGATTGTATCATGGGTGGTGGGATGGGGTCAGAATTCAGTTGGTTTGGGTTGGGGGGGGGGGGAATTGGGATCCGTGTGGGTCGGATAAATCTGTTTCTTTGGTAGATGTCACCATTGTCCCCTTCAATAGTGTATGACCGTTCATCATTCCTGCCCAACACTCTGTCTCGTTTCCATGGTCGGCCTGGGAGGTGTCGGTAGAACACAGGGTGACCCACACTGAGAGGGTCAAGGTCTCTTTCTCATTTGTCATAGGAGTGCTTCACTGTCTCCCGCCTGTTGTGCCGCTGTTGTTTTGCTCTTGACATTCTCTTTGCTGTGATAGGCTTGTTGGTGACTGCAGGAATCCTGCTTCTGGTCAGACGGCCAAACATCATTTGGGATGGACACAAGCCTGTGTCCTATCGTGGAGTGTTGCGAAGTTCCAGCAGGGCCGCATACTGGTTGTCTCCATTCTCCAAACACTTGTACATCATGTACTTCACAGTCTTCACTGCTGCTTCCACCTTGCCATTGGATTGGGGATAGTGTGGCGACGACATTGTGTGGGTAATCCCTCATTCCTCAGCCATTTGCTTGAAGGCGATGGACGTGAACTGAGGGCCTTGGTCAGAGACTATTTCTGCCGGGGTACCATGCCGGGCAAAATGGGCTTGCAGCTTGTTGATTACATCAGTAGCCGATGTGTTCTCCAGAAAGTCCACTTTGATGAATGTTGAAAAATAGTCCACAGTCACTAGATATTGTCGTCCATTCACCTCAAACAGGTCAACCCCAACCTTTACCCAAGGTTCTTGGCCCTTGTGTTGTTTCAGTGTTTCCTTCTGGGTTTTAGGTTTCACTTTCTGGCAGGCCTCACAGCTGTCAGCCATCTGTTTAATTTCCTGTGCCATCCCAGGCCAATACAGTTCTCGGGCTCTCCACAGCATGCTGTCATAGCCCAGGTGTGCTGCGTGTAGTCTCTTCTTTAGCTGTGCCCTTAGTGCTGATGGTACCGCAATTCTTTCCCCTTTCAGTATGATGCCATTCTGTTTGCTTAACGTGTCACAAATGTTGAAGTACATGCGAATAGACTCTGGAACATCTCTTTTCTTCTCCGGCCATCCTTCAGTGATGACTGAGAGGAGAGACTGTAGTCCTGGATCGGTCTGGGTGGCTTCCTGTACCTCATCCCTGATCTTGTCAGGCACGTCGGACAGAGAGCTCAGCATCAGCACACATATGTCGTGCCCAGGGTGGGGAAGGAACGCACTGCTCAATGTGTCTGCAATGAAGAGCTGGGTACCAGGTTTGTATTGGAATTTGATGTCGTATCTGTATAGTCGCATCCAGAGGATGCGACGAGACACCTGGCTTAGAGGTTTCTTCAGAATCGTGGCTAGTGGCTTGTGGTCGTTTTGCACATGTACAGAATGCCCAAAGGTGTACTGATCAAAACATTCCAGGCCAGACACTAGGGTCAGGGTTTCTTTTTCGATCAGTGCTTAATGCTTCTCTGCCTCAGTAAGTGCTCGGGAGGCATACTCCAAGGGGCATCCATTCTGCAAGATCACTGCTCCCAGACCATCTTTGCTGCTGTCCACTTGGAACAGGAGTTCCTCATCGGGGTCAAAGAACGCCAGTACTGAAGCTTCAGTGATCTTTTGCTTTACTGTTCTTAGGGCATCGTCGCATTCAGGGGACCAGTTCCATGTGGTGCCTTTCTTTGTTAGGGCCCAAAGAGGTTCAAGGTCGCTGGCCAGATTTGGTAGATTCTTTATCCAGGCGGACATGCCAGAAAGCTTCTTTGACATCCAGCTTTGTAAACATCTTGGAATTGTGGAATACGGGTAACACATCGTCCAAAGTGGGCATTCTGAAATGTTCACGCATCGGTGCCTCATTCAGAGGCTGCGGGTCGATGCAGATCCGTAATGATCCGTCTGACTTATTCCGGGTGACTGCCATCTGACTAACCCACGGTGTTGGCTCCTCTACGCGTGTTAGCACACCTCTTTCCACCAGTTCCTCTATCTTCTGGTGTACTTCATCCTGAAGAGCAAAAGGAATGCGCCTACATGGTAACACCCTGGGCTTTGCGTCTGGTCTCAGTGTCAGCTTTGCCTCTCCCAGGTTACCCAAAGTCAAATCCTGCCCGCTGTCTGGGGATGTGACTGTCCCAGCAAAGGCACTCTCATTCACAGTTATCAGCCCCAGTTCCTGGATCGTTTCCACACCCAGGAGGCATGTCAGGCTATCACTCACTACCATGAAACACACACGGGTATGGGTCTTTGCTTGTGGGTTGTAGTCATCTAAAACTGCCTCTCCCACTGGGATCAATACCGAGCCATTAAACATAGTAAGCTTTTGCTCGGTAGGTTGCAGTTGGTTTTTCTTCACGTATCTTGCACAGATAATGTTCACATCAGCACCACTGTCCAGCTGAAATCGCACATCACAGTCATTGATGTGCATGACTGCTGTCAATTGTCCACTCTTTTTGGATGCTCGGGCTCCTGTCATTCTCACCATGGCTTTGTCAACTTGTGTGTCTGATTTCTGAACTGTCAATACAGAACTACGGCATTTGGCTTGGAAATGATTTTTGCCATTACATTTTCTGCACTGCTTCCCCCATGCAGGACATTTGTTTTCAGGGCCTCATGTTTCATCCCACAAAAATTACAGTCTTGGACAAAATGCTTTGATGGAGATGTAGACCTACATTGATCTGTGGGACCAGGTGGGGATTTTGCTCTGTTTTGGCCTACTGTGCTTTTGGCAATGTTGTCCACATGTGTCCCAGAAATTTCCTGTTTCTGCTTTGACGTCATTTCGTGGGCTCTACAGATTTCAATTGCCTGCTGCAGATCTAAAGTCTTTTCTCTCAAAAGCAGCTCCTGCATCTTGCCTGTTGTGGAAAAAACTATTTTGTCTCGTAGCATTCTATCTTTTGCATCACCAAAATTGCAGAGGCTTGCTCGTGACCTGAGATCTGTGAGGAAGGTATCAAATGGGTCATGGTATTGCAGGTTCCAGAATCTAAATGTTTTTATGACTTCATTCGATCTGGGTGCACAGTACTCTGCCAGCTTCTGCAACACCTTCTCTGGATCATGTTTGTCATCAGCCCCTTCAGATACGAAATGTTCATACACCTCTTGCACTTGGACACCAGCACAGTGTAAAATGATTGCAGTCTGAGTAGGCTTTGGCTTCATAGAAGCTCCTGAGGCCAGTAAATAAAACTCTGTCTAGGTTGGAAAGGTCTCTGCCAAATTATCTTCTGCTAAATCTAACACTGGGGTCAAACAAAACTGGCCTAACATGTCAGCCATTGTGTGGTAGTGGTGTGGGTTCACTATTACGCTGTGTGGGTTTACTATCACGTATTATGTTCACTATTGTGTGGGTTCACTATTATTAGGTAGGACCAGGGCAGCCGCTAGCCAGTAAAGCGTAGCTGAAAGTGGCAAATTCGATCCACTTTGCACCCAAATTTCTCCATCCAAATCTTTAAAAAAGCTCGAAAAAAAATATACTAGTTAAAAGTTTATTGCATTAACTTAACATCTGTAATATCATTTTGCAAAATGATGACTGGAAAAGTGCAAGCGATGTGTTTAATATCGGTAATAAACTTTAGAACTCGCTGCTATGGGAGCCTCACTGGCTGAAAACGCAACTTGGTGAATTTTGAGCTTGTCTTCCAACACGATCTCTGACCCCTTAACTACACAAACCTATTCATAGCGCATACCATTGGAAAGAAGAAACTCTCCACTAGGCTAACGATTCAATGAGAGAAATTTTAGTGAATGTTTTTCAAAACTATAGTATTATGCGTTTAAAAATTCCCTACATTTTTCGGAAGTCGTAAAAATTTCCCTATTAATTGTACAAAAAATCCCAACACAGCATTAAAAAGCTCGTTTTTTTCAAGAACAAAAATCGTATTTCAGTTTATCGGTTATTTCCGTTAATAACGTCTGAGTCTCATTTGCATACACCCCCCCTTTTCTAACTGACCAAAATGGTGGCCTTAGCTGAGTCTACACATTTGTATTTGTACCACTTCATATCACAGCAGATTTCTCTGCCTGAAATTCAGGCTGCTCTCCCCCAAGAGAGCGCTGCCACATGTGCAGCGCCTACCCTTTTTTTTTTCTTTTTCCTGCATGCAACTGTATCTGTTTCCCTATCATAGTGGCTTTTTTCTACAGAATTTTGCCAGGGACAACCCCCTTGTTGCGTGGGTTCTTTTACTTGCGCTAAATAGTGATGTGTTACACACAGGACCTCGGTTTATCGTCTCATCCGAAAGACTAGCGCCCAGACCACCACTCAGGGTCTAATGGATGGGGAAAAAGTTTTGGGTCCAAACGGGGTACGAACCTGTACAAGACGACGGGCTTTTTGCTTTCAAGGCAAGGCGCGTTACCACCTACACCACCGATCCACACATCGATGCTGCAGACTTGCGAACGTCGATAGAGATTTTCGATGTGTACAGCTCATTTACACTCACATCTGGAGAAGTAAATGCTGTGCTTTTTTTGTACGTAGTTACTATCAAATCTCGATTATTTTAGAATTAAAAACTTATCGTTGATCACAAGTTTATCCTGGACTGGGATGCAGGGAGCGAAGAACTAGGTCATCGAGGGGTGCTCTCATGATTAATGAGCTCGAGTGAAATTTTTCAATTATAACAATAAATGAGGGTGATGATTCTGTTCAAAAAAGTTTCTAGTAGTGTTTGTTTTTTTCTTAGGATCTGTACTTTGTTGTATCATCCCAAAATGTTCCACGAAACATTGTGAAAACAAATGCAAGAACGATAACTCTTGCCTCAATCTAATTTCTATTAGAAATTTGGCCGTTTTTGTTTACCGTTTGTTGTGTCTGTGTGTATGTAAGACCGCATTTTTAACAGAAATAGTGATTTAACGATAAGAAAACACTCATGAATGCATCCATTTAAATTCATGCAAAACAAAACTTCTTTTTTTCTGAATCAGAGCATACAAGTGCTAATCAAATTGAGTAAAACTTTGTTCTCTTTTGGTTTCACATTTTAAACAGTGCATGAAGTTTCTTCACTTCTTTTTCATTAAGTTGTTTTGTTTCACCAAACATGTAGTTAGAAAGAAAAAAAACAACAAGAAAAATGGAAAACTTTGTAATGATTTTATTGTGCACATTACTAATTAACATTTTTTATCACACACACACACACACACACACACACACACACACACACACACACACACACACACATATAACACACACACACACACACACACACACACACACACACACACACACACACACACACACACACACACACACGCACATACAATATATATATATATATATATATATCTATATCTATATCTATATCTATATCTATCTATCTATATCTATATCTATATAGATATATAGATATAGATATATATAGATATATATATATAGATAGATAGATATAGATATAGATATATCGATAGAGAGAGAGAGAGAGAGAGAGAGAGAGAGAGAGAGAGAGAGAGATGAGAGGAGAGAGAGAGAGGAGAGAGAGAGAGAGAGGAGAGAGAGAAAGAGATAGATAGATAGATAGATAGATAGATAGATAGATAGATAGATAGATAGATAGATATAGATATCGATATCTATATCTATATCTTTATATCTATCTATCTATCTATCTATCTATCTATCTATCTATCTATATAGATAGGTAGATAGATAGATAGATAGATAGATAGATAGATAGATAGATAGATAGATAGATAGATAGATAGATAGATAGATAGATAGATAGATAGATATAGCCTATATCACACACACACATAAGATTCACACACACACACACACACACACACACACACACACACACACACACACACACACACACACACACACACACACACACACACACACACACCCCACTTATACCTCTACAATTCATACTTGCATGTATGCACACTTAAATAAAATGTACAGACACTAAGAATACACACAGATTAGGCAACTCACAAAAATGTCCAAATTTGCATTTTTAATTGTACAAGAAAAATGTTAAAAAATACAACACTAATAAGTCTATATCATACAGGCATTGCAACAGTATGTCACACAGTGAAAGATATTTCGGCAGAGGTCTAGAAGGTCTGTGATATATTTAGGAAGAAACTATGCAAAGGTTAAAATCACTGGGCACAAAAAAGATACATGCAACATCACAATGCAACATGTAAGCCCACCAGAAACCTGAAAAAAAAATAAAAGAACACAGATGATCATATGAGTACACCTATGATATATTGTACAGAAGATGCTTGACAAGACAAGGGGGGGGGGGGGGGGGGTAGGGGAAACAACAAACAGAATCACTTGGAATGGCCTTATAAAGACATGTGCATCGTTTCAAGACCTGATAAGTGTACCGTTTTTGTCAGTCAATTAGAAACAGATATGATGTTAATGCCTAGGGGGGGGGGGGGGGGGACGAGGGGGGGGATGAGTGACGGGGGGGGGGGGCAGAATAACTTGGAATGCTCTTTAAAAAGACTCAATGTTTCAGGACAAATATTTTGATAGGTGTACCATTTCTATCAGTCAATTAGAAGCTGAGATATGATGTTAATGCCTATGAGGGGGGGGGGGGGGACCAGAATCACTTGGAGTGCCCTTTAAAAAGACTCACTGTTTAAAGACAAATATTTTGATAGGTGTGCCATTTCTATCAGTCAATTAGAAGCTGAGATATGATGTTAATGCCTAGGGGGGGGGGGGGGGGGGGGAGAGAAGTGGAGGGGGGGAACCAGAATCACTTGGAATGCCCTTTAAAAAGACTCACTGTTTAAAGACAAATATTTTGATAGGTGTACCATTTCTATCAGTCAATTAGAAGCTGAGATATGATGTTAATGCCTATTAGGAAGGGGGGGGGGGGGAGAGAAGTGGAGGGGGGACCAGAATAACTTGAAATGCCCTTTAAAAAGACTCATTGTTTAAAGACAAACATTTTGATAGGTGTGCCATTTCTGTCAGTCAATTAGAAGCTGAGATATGATGATATGCCTATGGGCTGGTTTTGTGTTATTATTTGGACAGGTTTTATGCTTCACAAATTGCTGTCATAGGGGTGTTTTGGATGATTGCAGTTTGCCTCTATATGATTTTTAGCTTCTAGAAAAAAATACATAGCATCTGAGTAATAAGTACAAGCTGTAATATAGATCTTAGACACTTTTAGGCATTCTTGAGATTTTTACAGGAGGGTAAATTACCCCTTTCAGCTCAATTCGCGAGCTATTTTTACCATTTTTCTCTGATTTTGGTGTATAATTCCATTTGTTTCCTTGACTTATTTTTCTGCATTTTAGATATTTGTTTCTTCAAAGTAACATAAAACAATATAAAACTAGTTTCAGCACTGTCAGGTTCATAATAAGCATGAGGGAGATGTCCAAATAAGGCTTTAAATAACAACATGACATTTTTATCCCATCTGAAAAAAATTCAAGTGGTATATCTCAAAAACCGTATAAGATAATGATATGAAATTTTGCATACTTCTTGATCTTGCTACTATCTTTTATTTGAGATAACAAACATCAAATTCTATGACGTCTGAAAAAAATGAGTGGTCCTACCTACTATTAGGCTGCCACCATGTTAATAACTCGTGCTCACTGCATAAACCACATGCAGGCCATACATGAGGGGATACAGGTTTATTATTGACATGCTCATACATACGCCATTTTGACAGCTCTCACGCCCTCTACCGCCATTCAGGGGCGACAATTACCAAAACAAACATAACCTAAACTACTATTTACAGTATATCAACACTATGGATGTACTGGAGTGGCAAAAGAAGAAAGCAGAGGAGCAGCGCAGTAAGTACTGTCACTTCAGCTTCACTTCAGCTGAAGCTTCAGCTTCAGCTCACCCTCCTGCAGATGATTTATTCACTTCACTCTGGAAATGTCATTAAGTATGTGCAAAGCTTAACAAAACTGATGCCCTGGCTTTTTGCACTAGACTATACAAACTATGCCCGATGGTTGTCTGTCCATATCTGTTACATGGAGCAGGTGGAACACACTCATTCTGAAATCTTCCATGAATTCTGCTTGGGGTTTTTGTTGTTCAGAAAACACAATGCAAGTTTTCCAGCATTGCTATGGACCAGTTGCATGAACAGTGCAATGCACTCATCAGCTTTTTGAGTTTTCAAGGTTTTGACAGCACAGACAATTTCAGATTCTGATATTGGCTGTTCTAGCTCACCACTTTCAAACTGGATATTTACATTGTCATAGTAGGTTTCAAAGTTAGCATCGCTGGTACAACATGTAGGAGGTACTTCATTAAAAACATTTTGAAAGTGGTGGAACCATGTGTCCAAAGATATGGTGTTGTAGTTACTTTGCCTGGGCCTGACAGAGCGAACTGTGTCCCAAAATTGCTTGCTGTCATTTAAATGACGTTTTAATGAATCGATCACATTCTCTCTGTGTGTCCTTTTCTTTGACTGTAGTTCTCTCCTCTTTTGGAAATACTGCAATCGAGAACAATTATCATTAGCTCTATTAACTTTACGCAAGTGCATTCTTAAAACTGTTCTGCTCTGTTTACATTCTAAATCAAACCAAACCTTACGTTTTTCACAGCCAAAAACAATAGTTTTCTTCATGTCCTCTCCTGCAATAATTAAACTTTCATTAAATTTTTGCAAAGCATGATTAATGTCATCACCAACAAGTACAATGGCTTCATTCAGCATATCGTTAAACCTTCCAGTGTGCATACTCTCTCGAAAAGCATCTTTTTTGTCATCATCCCATTTTAAACCTTGTAATAGAAGTAATCTCACTCTCTCTCTGGCTAGCTATGCCAGGATTGTGTAGGATGGGGGGCCGATAGCCTTTGACACTCGTTTAAAGGCCTCTGTCATGTCTGCCCTGTGAGCTGACTGGTCTCTGTCATAGAAATCACTGATTTCATCTACAGGGTCAGAGCAATCACAATTTAAAACACCAGTTCTAGCATTTAGATCCGCCACTAGGCGGATAGCCTAGTGGTCAGAACATTGCGCTGGCAATTTGAAGACCCGGGTATGAGTCCGGTCGAGGAAATTTTCTTGCTGGAGTTAACATCAGTGCTGACTCCAATCTCCCAAAAGTCCTTGGATGAGACTTTAAACCGAGGCCCCGTGTGCGAACGCACGCAGAACATCTTGCGCACACGTTAAATCCTGTTCCGCTTTTCGTAAGAGTAGGCCATCGTGTGCCGGTGGGAACAGATGACAATATTTACAAAACTGCATACACACGGGGACCGGATGAAAAAAAGCACATGATTGCTTATTCTGTTATCCTTGATATAAAAGAATAAATAAATAAAAATAATATAAAAAATAATAAGGATTTGTCTTTGCACACACAAAGGACAACTCAACAGCAGCGTGCTTAGTTTCTATCAAAGGGCTAACTTTTAAACTACAGCAGGATGACAACAGAGATCGTGATGTGACAAAATAATCTATGACACTACATCCATTTTGTGACAAATACTTAAAATCACCATGACTGTCAACATGCTGCAAACCATTCAAGACAACCAAGCTGAATTCATTACACATGTTTAGCAAGTAGCGGCCAAAAGCATTGACAGCAGTGTCCTTTGACACTCGTTTAAAGGCCTCTGTCATGTCTGCCCTGTGAGCTGACTGGTCTCTGTCATAGAAATCACTGATTTCATCTACAGGGTCAGAGCAATCACAATTTAAAACACCAGTTCTAGCATTTAGATCGCCACAAATGATCAAAGGCAAATCACCACACTCCTTGATTACATCCAACACACAGTCTTCTAATATAGAAATGCCATTGTAGATATCAGTCTCTTCATAGTATTTTGCATTTTCAGGAGGTATGTAAGCTCCAATTAACATACAGTCTGTCTGGGTACCAATAAGCTCCCCACCCAGTTTCAATACCAGAATATTGTCTGTTTCAATGCTTATTTGTTTAACATAAATACTCAACTCTTTTCTTATTAGGAAAACCAGTCCACCCGACAAACGACCATGCACACTGTCCGACACTTTCACCGGGGCAAGAAAAAACATTTATGCATAGGAAATAAGGAATGGGATATGCTTTCAGTAAATGTTTCTACAAACAAAACTATATCATATTTGTTAACAAACGCTAGCACATCAAATTCATTCATGAACCGCCAAAGACCCTCTACATTTACAGTTACTAGCGATAGACTATCGGTAACACGAACAGACGATATTTCGGCACTGTCGTCTGCATTAGCACCAGGCAATGTTGGAACTGTGGCACCAAGCTGCTGTCTTCCAGACTGAGAGCGTGACGGGTTCTGGCCTAACCGTCAGCGACGTGCACCCTTGCCTTGCTGTGCGGCACCGCCTGAGCCAGACACAACAGAGGGGCTGCCTCTCCTGAACACGTCACTCCAGTCTTTTGACAGACCCCCCGCATTCTTGCTGGGTACGCTGGTACTCTGGTGACGACTTCTTGTGTGCACAGGTGACACACCAGGGCGACCCCCCTGTTGTGCTTGCCTCTGTGTGGAAACTCGGCCCCGGCCCTTGCCTCTCCGGTCTTCACTGCGTCTGGAATCGTCACGACTCGCCGTCTGTCCTCCAGTTGAGCTGTTGACAGGAGATCCCCTTCCGAACCCCTGTGTGTGTGTGTGTCAAAGTCAAAGTCAAAGTCAAACTTTTATTTCCAGATGGTACATTGAGTAAGCAGTCCAATTGCTTTTTTTCATCAAGCCATCTATCTAAAAAATAAAAAAAGGAGACAAAAAGAGGGAATAATCATATTTGAACAAGGAAAAACTTAAAGAAGATATGTGGTACAAATGAAAAGATTAAAAATGAACTTGAAAAATATGCACACCAAAAGAAGAAACTACACACTCACACACACTCACACACACACACACACACACACACACACACACACACACACACACACACACACACACACACATACACACACACACACACACACACACACACACACACACACACACACACACACACACACATATATATATATATATATATATATATATATATATATATATATATATATATATATATATATATATATATATATACCACACGCACACAAGGAAAATAATGCATGGTTCCTTAAAAATCGTTTTACACACACATACAAACCTATATCAATTCCCTCCTCCAAAACAAGTACGGTGCATACAAAGAAAAACAATACATTACAAAGCAATGGATTCGAAGCAGAAAGGAAAGACAATCTCATTAATTTCCTTCCTTTTTCTCAGTCCTTCACTCCCAAACACTTGTGTTTATAGATTTACACAAAAACATGTCAGCGTTCTATCAAATAAGTGCATTCAGGTACATAAAAAAATCGCAACTAACTTGAGCACCAGCTCATCAATTGAATAATTAAAAAATCAATCAATATTTTTTTTAAATTAAAAAAATAATTAAAAGAAAAATAATAATAAAAAAATAAAATATACATATAACAAACAAACAAACAAAAAAATAATTTAAATTAAAAAAAAAAAAATCCCACAAAAAGCACATACAAGAAAAAAAATCAACATTTCCTATAACTAAATATCTCATGTACTGTATTAACACACACACACACACACACACACACACACACACACACACACACACACACACACACACACACACACACACACACACACACACACACCACAACACACCACACCACACCACACACACACACCAGAACAAACATCTGAACCAAAGAGAAATCAAACAGATAAAATCAGGCACCCCTCCCCCCCCCCTTTAAAATGTTAAAGCCCAACCAAACAACATCAGCATCAACAACAACAATAACCACACACCAACTCACTCACACGCACACACACACACACACACACACACACACACACACACACACCACACACACACACACACACACACCACACACACACACACACACACACACACTCACAGCAAAATCAACCATCAAGGTCTAATATCTTATCAAGTCAAGTCATCAGCAAATCAGTATCCCTTAAAAGTTACATCAAGAGATGAATATAAATGACCATATAATCTGTGGTCATACCATATTTATAATGATAATAATGACTATCAGTGATACATTCATCTCTCTCTCCCTCGCGCACATGCTACATGTAACATTTTTAATTCAGTTGTAACACTAGGCCACAATACAAGTACGTTGGAATGAAACAGTAAAGAGTGTTATATCACAAGCAAATGTACACGTTTACAAGTCTTGTTCTATACACTTATTTATGAAATATTTTTTTAGATGTGCTTTAAAATTTTCTTTGTTTTTGATACATTTCAAATTTTTTGGTAGCTTATTCCATAGGTCGCTACCTGAACATAGTAGGCTTGATTTATATAGAATATTTCTGGGTCTTGGAAATGTTAGCAAATGGTTGTGTCTGTGTTGATTGATTTTGAAAGTATAGGTAATCTTGGGAGGTGCAGTTTGGTTAACAACTTTTTGCATAAACATGGCTTTATTGAAGGAAAGTCTGTTTCGAAAAGTCAGGACGTTTATTTTCTTATAATCCTCAACTGTCAGGGTACTTGATTTTAACAGGACAAGTTTTACTGCTCTTTTATATAAACGATGAATGATTTTCAAGTTCGTTTCGCTACAGGTATCCCATATAGTTGATGCATAGTCAATAATAGGTAGAATATGACAACAAAAAAACAGATTTCGAGAGTGATGATTCAAAAAGTGTTTGATTTTCGATAATTGACGTAACCTGTGAGCAATGCGCTTTCCTAGTGACACAACGTGATCAGTCCAAGTCATGTTTTTGTCAATGGTGACACCTAAAAGTTTATGAGAGTCAACTTCTTCAATTATTCTGCTATCAAGTAACAGAGGTAGGAACTTATCTCTCATTTTTTGTCTTTTCTGTCTTGCTGATACATACATGCACTTTGTTTTTTGTGCATTTAAGGACATATGGTTTAACTGAGTCCAAGTAATCAATTTGTCAATGCTAAATTGAAGTTTGCGAGATAAGCTGCAAGGGTCTGAATCACTACAAAGTAAAGTGGTATCGTCAGCAAACAATTCACAGCTACATTGAATAAAACAGGGTAAGTCATTTACAAAGATTGAAAATAAGAGAGGTCCCAATACTGAGCCTTGTGGTACCCCATAGCTAATAGGTAGTAGTGCTGATGTTTGATTATTAACAGTTACGAGCTGTTGCCTATCTGACAGAAAACTTTTTAGAAGCTGAATAATTTCAGGTGTCAGTTTGTACATTTCTAATTTGCGTAATAACAGAGAATGATCAATCACATCAAAATGCTTTTTCAAAGTCAACAAAAAGGAGTCCTGTAAATTTATTGTTATTTATGTTGTGTAAGAGACTTTCAGTAAGCTGAGTTAGAGCAGTGTGGCAGGAATAGTTTTTATGAAACCCCGATTGATCTTCATTTATTAGACTGTTGTTAATAAAGTAAGAACTTAGCGATGTTTGTATGTGTTTTTCTATGGGTTTAGATAATATTGAGAGAATTGAAATTGGCCTATAATTCGAAGGAGAAGAGTATTCCCCTGATTTATGTACTGGAATGATTTTTGTTTGTTTAAACTTGAGAGGAAAACACCTTTTTTCAATACACAAGTTGTATAGATATGTTAGTGTTTCAGCAATGACTGGACTAGATAGTTTTATTATCCGTCCATCCAAATTGTCTAAATCACGTGTCCTTGAATTTGTTTGTAATTTTAGACTATTTAATACATCAAAGATTGTCATTGGCTGGAGATCGAATGGAATTTTAATGTGTTTAGAATTAACATGTTGTTCTAAGTAAATAAGATCATTTTCGCTTGACTTGTTGCATATTATAACTTTATCAGCTACATTTGAAAAATGGTTGTTTAATTCATCAGCTGATATTTCTTTAATGGATTGTTGGCTCTTTGAAATATGTTTATTACATAATGTATTAATGGCCTTCCAAATTTGGCGAGAGTCAGTTGTGGTAGTTAACAACTGTTGGAAGTAGTTTCGCTTCGATCTGCGTTTTAGAGAATTCACTTTATTTCTTTGTTCTCTAAATTGGTCATTTGTACCATGGGTTTTCAGATAGTTCCGTAGGTTTATCTCGGAATCTATGTCCTTTGTTATCCAAGGAGGTTTCACTTTTTCTTTAACTCTTTTTCTTATGAAGGGAGCATGTTTGTCATACACTGAAATAAATGTATTAACCCAAAAATCAGCAGCTTCATTGGGATCTCTTATTTGATAAATATCATGTAAAGGTGAATTCATCAAGTCTGAAAGAAAATGTTTCTCACTAAAGTTTTTGAATCTTCTGTAATATATGGTTTTATGCCCAACTTTAGGAATTTTTATACGATGTTTAAACCAAGTAAAGCAGACAGGATTATGATCACTGCATCCACACGATGGAGTACATACTTCAGTTATGTGTTGTTTTGCATTAGTATATATATGATCAATTAAAGTCTCTGAGTTTTCT
>CM060341.1:384786-414786 GCA_030674155.1 Stramonita haemastoma
AACTTGTTGTAGATCTAAAGATGATGTACAGGCAGGTAACCCACACATGGAAGACACATATACCGCAAATACATCTTTTAGTCGAATCCAAAGTTGGCGAATACAAACAATCCCACAGGTAGAGCCAGGTAATCCACAGAATGAACACAAGCACAGCACACATGCATTTTTGCTTTGCATGGCAAAGCACAAAGCAAATGCATTTTTTACGCATACATTTGTGTATCACATCTTGTATTAGATTCCAATGAAGATGAATGCAAAGAATCACACAACAGGTAGTCCCACATAATCCACAGAATGAACACATACTTACCACACACACACACAACTTGTCGTAGAATTCAAAGATGATCTACAGGCAGGTAATCCACTCATGGAATACACATATTCCGCAAATACTTTTGTTTCCAAATTCAAAGATAGCGAATGAAAATATTCCTACAGGTACAGCCAGGTAATCCACAGAATGAACACAAGCACAGCACACATGCCACTTTGCTTTGCATGGCAAAGCACAAAGCAAAAGCAGGTAAAACACATACATTTGTGTATCACATCTTGTATTAGATTCCAATGAAGATGAATGCAAAGAATAACACAACAGGTACTCCCAGGTAATCCACAGAATGAACACATAGTTACCACACACACACAACTTGTCGTAGAATCCAAAGATGATGTACAGGCAGGTAATCCACACCAGGAAGACGCATTTACCGCACATACATCTTGTAGTCAAATCCAAAGTTGGCGAATGGAAACAATCCCACAGGTACAGCCAGGTAATCCACAGAATGAACACAAGCACAGCACACATGCCACTTTGCTTTGCATGGCAAAGCAGAAAATAAAAGCAGTTAAAACACATACATTTGTGTATCACAGCTTGTAGTAGAATCCAAAGAAGATGAATGCCAACAATCACACAACAGGTACTCCCAGGTAATCCACAGAATGAACACATTCTTACCTCAAACACACAACTTGTCATAGAATCCACAGATGATGTACAGGCAGGTAATCCACACAAGGAAGACACATATACAGCAAAAACTTCTTGTCGTCGAATCCCAAGTTGGCGAATGCAAACAATCCCACAGGTAGAGCCAGGTAATCCACAGAATGAACACAAACACAGCACACATGCCACTTTGCTTTGCATGGTAAAGCAAAACCAAATGCATTTTCTATAGATACATTTGTATATCACAGCTTGTAGTAGAATCCAAAAAAGATGAATGCCAAGAATCACACAACAGGTACTCCCACATAATCCACAGAATGAACACACACTTACCACACACACACAACTTGTCGTAGAATCCAAAGATGATGTAGAGGCAGGTAATCCACACAAGGAAGACACATTTTCCACAAATACTTCATGTTGTGGAATCCAAAGTTGGCGAATGCAAACAATCTCACAGGTACATCCAGGTGATCCACAGAATGAACATAAGCACAGGACACGTGCTACTTTGCTTTGCATGGTAAAGCACAAAGCAAATGCACTTTCTACACATACATTTGTGTATCACAGCTTGTAGTAGAATCCAAAGACGATGAATGCCAAGAATCACACAACAGGTACTCCCACGTAATCCACAGAATGAACACATACTTACCACACACAACACACAACATGTCGTAGAATCCAAAGATGATCTACAGGCAGGTAATCCACACAAGGAAGACACATATTCTGCAAATACTTCTAGGATTCGAATTGAAAGATCGCGAATGTAAATAATCCTACAGGTACAGCCAGGTAATCCACAGAATGAACACAAACACAGCACACATGCAACTTTGCTTTGCATGGCAAAGCACAAAGGAAATGCATTTTCTACACATACATTTGTGTATCATATCTTGTATTAGATTCCAATGAAGATGAATGCAAAGAATCACACAACAGGTACTCCCACGTAATCCACAGAATGAACACATACTTACCACACACACACAACTTGTCGTAGAATCCAAAGATGATCTACATGCAGGTAATCCACACAATGAAGACACATATACCGCACATCAACCTTGTTTTCGAATCCAAAGTTGGCGAATACAAACAATCTCACAGGTACAGCCAGGTAATCCACAGAATGACCATAAGCACAGCACACATGCCACATTGCTTTGCATGGTAAAGCACAAAGCAAATGCACTTTCTACACATACATTTGTGTATCACAGCTTGTAGTAGAATCCAAAGAAGATGAATGCCAAGAATCACACAACAGGTACTCGTAGGTAATCCACAGAATGAACACATACTTACCACACACACATAACTTGTCGTAGAATCCAAAGAAGATGTACAGGCAAGTAATCCAGATGAAGAAGACACACATTCCGCAAATACATCTTATAGTCAAATCTAAAGTTGGCGAATGCAAACAATCCCACAGGTAAGGTGAGGTAATACACAGAATGAACACAAGTACAGCACACATGCCACTTTGCTTAGCATGGTAAAGCGAAAAGCAAATGCACTTTGTACACATACATTTGTGTATCACAGCTTGTAGTAGAATCCAAAGAAGATGAATTCCAACAATCGCACAACAGGTACTCCGACGTAATCCACAGAATGAACACATACTTACCACACACACAAAACATGTCATACAATCGAAAGATGACGTACAGGCAGGTAATCCACACATGGAACCCGTACGTACCGCACATACATGTTGTAGTGAAATCCAAAGTTGGCGAATGCAGTCCCAAAGGTGCAGCCAGGTAATCCACAGAATGAACACAAGCACAGCACATATGCCACTTTGCTTTGCATGGTAAAGCACAAAGCAAATGCACTTTCTACACATACATTTGTGTATCACATCTTGTAGAAGAATCCAAAGAAGATAAATGCCAACAATAACACAACAGGTACTCCCAGGTAATCCACAGAATGAAGACATACTTACCTTACACACACAACTTGTCGTAGAATCCAAAGATGACGTACAGGCAGGTAATCCACACCAGGAAGACGCATTTACCGCACATACATCTTGTAGTCAAATCCAAAGTTGGCGAATGGAAACAATCCCACAGGTACAGCCAGGTAATCCACAGAATGAACACAAGCACTTTGCATGGTAAAGCACAAAGCAAATACACTTTATACACATAGATTTGTGTATCACAGCTTGTAGTAGAATCCAAAGAAGATAAATGCCAACAATCACACAACAGGTACTCCAAGGTAACCCACAGAAGGAAGACATACTTACCTCACACACACAACTTGTCGTAGAATCCAAAGATGATGTACAGGCAGGTAAACCACACAAGGAAGAGACATATACCACAAATATTTCTTGTAGTCGAATCCAAAGTTGGCGAATGCAAACAATCCACAGGCAGAGCCAGGTAATCCACAGAATGAACACAAGCACAGCACACATGCAACTTTGCTTTGCATGGCAAAGCACAAAGCAAAAGCAGTTTTAAAACACATACATTTGTGTATCACATCTTGTATTAGATTCCAATGAAGATGAATGCCATGAATCACACAACAGGTACTCCCACATAATCCACAGAATGAACACATACTTACCACACACACACAACTTGTCGTAGAATCCAAAGATGATGTACATGCAGGTAATCCACACAAGAGAGACACATATTCCACAAATACTTCTGGTAGTCGAATCCACAGTTGGCAACTGCAAACAATCCCACAGGTACAGCCAGGTAATCCACAGAATGAACACAAGCACAGCACACATGCATCTTTGCTTTGCATGGCAATGCAAAAAGCAAATGCACTTTCTACACATACATTTGTGTATCACAGCTTGTAGTAGAATCCAATGAAGATGAATGCCATGAATCACACAACAGGTACTCCCAGGTAATGCACAGAATGAACACATACTTACCACACACACACACAAAACATGTCGCTGAATCCAAAGATGATCTACAGGCAGGTAATCCACTCAAGGAAGAGACATATTCCGCAAGTACTTCTTGTTTCCAAATTCAAAGATAGCGAATGCAAATATTCCTACAGGTACAGCCAGGTAATCCACAGAATGAACACAAGCACAGCACACATGCAACTTTGCTTTGCATGGCAAAGCACAAAGCAAAAGCAGTTAAAACACATACATTTGTGTACCACATCTTGTATTAGATTCCAATGAAGATGAATGCCATGAATCACACAACAGGTACTCCCAGGTAATCCACAGAATGAACACATACTTACCACACACACACAACTTGTCGTAGAATCCAAAGATGATGTACATGCAGGTAATCCACACCAGGAAGACGCATTTACCGCACATGCATCTTGTAGTCAAATCCAAAGTTGGCGAATGGAAACAATCTCACAGGTACAGCCAGGTAATCCACAGAATGAACACAAGCACAGCACACATGCCACTTTGCTTTGCATGGTAATGCACAAAGCAAATGCACTTTTTACACGTACATTTGTGTATCACAGCTTGTAGTAGAATCCAAAGAAGATGAATGCCAACAATCACACAACAGGTACTCCCACGTAATCCACAGAATGAACACATTCTTACCTCACACACACAACTTGTCATAGAATCCATAGATGATGTACAGGCAGTTAATCCACACATGGAAGACACATATACAGCAAAAACTTCTTGTAGTCGAATCCCAAGTTGGCGAATGCAAACAATCCCAAAGGTAGAGCCAGGTAATCCACAGAATGAACACAAGCACAGCACACATGCCACTTTGCTTTGCATGGTAAAGCAAAACCAAATGCATTTTCTGTAGATACATTTGTATATCACAGCTTGTAGTAGAATCCAAAAAAGATGAATGTCAAGAATCACACAACAGGTACTCCCACATAATCCACAGAATGAACACATACTTACCACACACACACAATTTGTCGTTGATCCGAAAGATGATGTACAGGCAGGTAATCCACACATAGAAGACACATTTTCCACAAATACTTCATGTTGTGGAATCGTAAGTTGGCGAATACAAACAATCTCACAGGTACATCCAGGTGATCCACAGAATAAACATAAGCACAGCACACGTGCTACTTTGCTTTGCATGGTAAAGCACAAAGCAAATGCACTTTCTACACATACATTTGTGTATCACAGCTTGTAGTAGAATCCAAAGAGGATGAATGCCAAGAATCACACAACAGGTACTCCCACGTAATCCACAGAATGAACACATACTTACCTCACACACACATACACACAACATTTCGTAGAATCCAAAGATGATGATAAGGCAGGTATTCCACACAAGGAAGACACATATTCTGCAAATAGTTCTAGGATTCGAATTGAAAGATCGCGAATCTAAATAATCCTACAGGTACAGCCAGGTAATCCACAGAATGAACACAAGCCCAGCACACATGCAACTTTGCTCTGCATGGCAAAGCACAAAGCAAATGCATTTAAAACACATACATTTGTGTATCACATCTTGTATTAGATTCCAATGAAGATGAATGCAAAGAATCACACAACAGGTAGTCCCAGGTAATCCACAGAATGAACACATACTTACCACACACACACAACTTGTCGTAGAATCCAAAGATGATCTACATGCAGGTAATCCACACAAGGAAGACACATATACCGTACATCAACCTTGTTTTTGAATCCAAAGTTGGCAAATGCAAACAATCCCACAGGTACAGCCAGGTAATCCACAGAATGAACACAAGCACAGCACACATGCCACTTTGCTATGCATGGTAAAGCTCAAGGAAATGCACTTTATACATATATATTTGTGTATCACAGCTTGTAGTAGAATCCAAAGAAGATGAATGCCAACAATCACACAACAGGTACTCCCACATAATCCACAGAATGAACACATTCTTACTACACACACACAAGATGTTGTAGAATCCAAAGATGATGTACAGGCAAGTAATCCAGATGAGGAAGACACATATTCCGCAAATACATCTTGTAGTCAAATCTAAAGTCGGCAAATGCAAACAATTCCACAGGTACAGTGAGGTAATCCACACAATGAACACAAGCACAGCACACATGCCACTTTGCTTTGCATGGGAAAGCATAAAGCAAATGCACTTTATACACATACATTTGTGTATCACAGCTTGTAGTAGAATCCAAAGAAGATGAATGCCAACAATCACACAACAGGTACTCCCAGGTAATCCACAGAATGAACACATACTTACCTCACACACACAACTTGTCATAGAATCCATAGATGATGTGCAGGCAGGTAATCCACACAAGAAAGACACATATACAGCAAAAACTTCTTGTAGTCGAATCCAAAGTTGGCGAATGCAAACAATCCCACAGGTAGAGCCAGGTAATCCACAGAATGAACACAAGCACAGCACACATGCATCTTTGCTTTGCATAGTAAAGCAAAACCAAATGCATTTTCTATACATACACTTGTATATCACAGCTTGTAGTAGAATCCAAAGAAGATGACTGCCAAGAATCACACAACAGGTACTCCCAAATAATCCACAGAAAGAACACATACTTACCACACACACACAACTTGTCGGAGAATCCAAAGATGATGTACAGGCAGGTAATCCACTCAAAGAAGACATATTTTCCGCAAATACTTCTTGTTTCCAAATTCAAAGATTGCGAAAGCAAATATTCCTACAGGTACAGCCAGGTAATCCACAGAATGAACACAAGCACAGCACACATGCAACTTTTCTTTGCATGGCAAAGCACAAAGCAAAAGCAGGTAAAACACATACATTTGTGTATCACATCTTGTATTAGATTCCAATGAAGATGAATGCAAAGAATCACACAACAGGTACTCCCAGGTAATCCACAGAATGAACACATACTTACCACACACACACAACTTGTCGTAGAATCCAAAGATGATGTACAGGCAGGTAATCCACACCAGGAAGACGCATTTACCGCACATACATCTTGTAGTCAAATCCAAAGTTGGCGAATGGAAACAATCCCACAGGTACAGCCAGGTAATCCACAGAATGAACACAAGCACAGCACACATGCCACTTTGCTTTGCATGGTAAAGCACAAAGCAAATGCATTTTATACACATACATTTGTGTATCACAGCTTGTAGTCGAATCCAAAGAAGATGAATGCCAACAATCACACAACAGGTACTCCCACGTAATCCACAGAATGAACACATACTTACCTCACACACACAACTTGTCATAGAATCCATAGATGATGTGCCCTCCCTCAGCCCTCAGTCCCATGTCCCAAAGGACGTAGGGGGGACATGAGAGAAGACGCAACGGAGATCTTTTTCCATGCTTCACGATCCTGTGTGGCTAGTAGGAGGCGTTGCAGGGGTTGGGCAGTCCAGTCTTTGATGTTGTCAACCCATGATTTCTTTTGGCGGCCTCTTCTTTTTTTGCCCTCGACTGTTCCTTGCAAGATGGTTTTTGCTAGGGTGTTGTGTCTTGTGGTGTGACCAAACCACATCAGCTTTCTCCTCTTTATGGTGGAGAGCAAAGGCTCTTGGGGGCCCACACGCTTTTTGATTTCCTCTTTCACATAGTTATTGGTCTTGTGTTCTTTGTATGATATTTTGAGGAGTCTTCTGTGGCACTTGTTCTCGAATGCTTGGATTCTTCTCTCTAACTCTGCTGTCAGAGTCCATGATTCACAGCCATATAGGAGGATAGATATTACGAGGGATTTGTAGAGGTGGTATTTGGTGCAGAAGCTGATGTTGTTGCTTCTGATGATCCTCTGGAGTCTGACTAGAGCAGATGTTGCTGTTGCAATGCGAGCTTTCACCTCATTGTTTGATGTGCCATCTTTTGTTAGGATGGAGCCTAAGTATTTGAATTGGCTCACCTCTTCCAATATTTCTCCATTCATCTTTATTTCCGTGCTGTCATTACTCGCGCTGTTGACCATGATCTTCGATTTCTCTGTACTGACCTCCATGCCGTATGCGCTCGCTCGGTCTGTTAGACTGTCTGTGAGGATTTGCAGTTCTTGTTTGCTGCTGCCCATGAGGTCAATGTCATCTGCAAATCTGAGGTTGCAAAGGGGTCTTCCACCAATGGAGATGGAAGTGTGGTGGTTTTGCAGTGTCTCTGTCATGATGTTTTCGAGGAAGAGGTTGAAGAGTACAGGTGAGAGAAGGCAGCCCTGGCGGACTCCAACCGTGGTCTTGAAGAACTCGCCCACGTGGTTGTTCATGAAAACTGCACTTCTTGCATTCTCGTACAGAGCCTTGATGACTTCAATTAGGCAGTTGTCAATGTTGAAGTGCCTGAGTACTTGCCAGAGGCCGTCATGCCATACCCTGTCAAAGGCCTTTTTGAAGTCTATAAAATTGTGGTACAAGTCTTTTTGGTGTTGGAGATGCTTCTCTATCAGAATTCTCAGGTTGAAAATTTGTTCCATTGTGCTGCGTTTTGGTCTAAAGCCCGCTTGTTCTTCTGCCAGGAGTTTTTCTGCTTGGTTTTTCAGTCTGTTGAGGACTACCTGCAGCATGATCTTGCTAGGATGGCTAGATGATGTACAGGCAGGTAATCCACACAAGGAAGACACATATACAGCAAAAACTTCTTGTAGTCGAATCCGAAATTGGGGAATGCAAACAATCCCACAGGTACAGCCAGGTAATCCACAGAATGAACACAAGCACAGCACACATGCCACTTTGCTTTGCATGGTAAAGCAAAACGAAATGCATTTTCTATATATACATTTGTATATCACAGTTGTAGTAGAATCCAAAAAAGATGAATGTCAAGAATCACACAACAGGTACTCCCACATAATCCACAGAATGAACACATACTTACCACACACACAGAACTTGTCGCAGATCCGAAAGATGATGTAGAGGCAGGTAATCCACACAAGGAAGACACATTTTCCACAAATACTTCATGTTGTAAAATCGAAAGTTGGCGAATACAAACAATCTCACAGGTACATCCAGGTGATCCACAGAATGAACATAAGCACAGCACACGTGCTACTTTGCTTTGCATGGTAAAGCACAAAGCAAATGCACTTTCTACACATACATTTGTGTATCACAGCTTGTAGTAGAATCCAAAGAAGATGAATGCCAAGAATCACACAACAGGTACTGCCACGTAATCAACAGAATGAACACATACTTACCACACACACACACACAACATGTCGTAGAATCCAAAGATGATGTATAGGCAGGTAATCCACACAAGGAAGATACATATTCTGCAAATACTTCTAGGATTCGAATTCAAAGATCGCGAATGTAAATAATCCTACAAGTACAGCCAGGTAATCCACAGAATGAACACAAGCACAGCACACATGCCACTTTGCTTTGCATGGTAAAGCACAAAGCAAATGCACTTTCTACACATATATTTGTGTATCACAGCTTGTAGTAGAATCCAAAGAAGATGAATGCCAAGAATACCACAACAGGTACTCCCACGTAATCCACAGAATGAACACATACATACCACACACACACACACAACTTGTCGTAGAATCCAAAGATGACGTACAGGCAGGTAATCCACTCAAAGAAGACACATATTCTGCAAATACTTCTAGGATTCGAATTCAAAGATCGCGAATGTAAATAATCCTACAGGTACAGCCAGGTAATCCACAGAATGAACACAAGCACAGCACATATGCCACTTTGCTCTGCATGGCAAAGCACAAAGCAAATGCATTTTCTACACATACATTTGTGTATCACATCTTGTATTAGACTCCAATGAAGATGAATGCCAAGAATCACACAACAGGTACTCCAATATAATCCACAGAATGAACACATACTTACTACACACACACAACTTTTCGTAGATCGGAAAGATGATGTACAGGCAGGTAATCCACACAAGGAAGACACATTTTCCACAAATACTTCATGTTGTGGAATCGAAAGTTGGCGAATACAAACAATCTCACAGGTACATCCAGGTGATCCACAGAATGGATATAAGCACAGCACACGTGCATCTTTGCTTTGCATGGTAAAGCACAAAGCAAATGCACTTTCTACACATACATTTGTGTATCACAGCTTGTAGTAGAGTCCAAAGAAGATGAATGCCAAGAATCACACAACAGGTAGTCCCAGGTAATCCACAGAATGAACACATACTTACCACACACACACAACTTGTCGTAGAATCCAAAGATGATCTACATGCAGGTAATCCACACAATGAAGACACATATACCGCACATCAACCTTGTTTTCGAATCCAATGTTGGCGAATGCAAACAATCTCAAAGGTACAGCCAGGTAATCCACAGAATGACCATAAGCACAGCACACATGCCGGCTTGCTTTGCATGGTAAAGCACAAAGCAAATACACTTTATACACATATATTTGTGTATCACAGCTTGTAGTAGAATCCAAAGAAGATGAATGCCAAGAATCACACAACAGGTACTCGTAGGTAATCCACAGAATGAACACATACTTACGACACACACATAACTTGTCGTAGAATCCAAAGATGATGTACAGGCAGGTAATCCAGATGAAGAAGACACACATTCCGCAAATACATCTTATAGTCAAATCTAAAGTTGGCGAATGGAAACAATCCCACAGGTAAGGTGAGGTAATACACAGAATGAACACAAGCACAGCACACATGCCACTTTGCTTAGCATGGTAAAGCGAAAAGCAAATGCACTTTATACACATACATTTGTGTATCACAGCTTGTAGTAGAATCCAAAGAAGATGAATTCCAACAATCGCACAACAGGTACTCCCACGTAATCCACAGAATGAACACATACTTACCACACACACAAAACATGTCATACAATCCAAAGATGACGTACAGGCAGGTAATCCACACATGGAACCCGTACGTACTGCACATACATGTTGTAGTGAAATCCAAAGTTGGCGAATGCAGTCCCACAGGTGCAGCCAGGTAATCCACAGAATGAATACAAGCACAGCACACATGCCACTTTGCTTTGCATGGTAAAGCACAAAGGAAATGCACTTTCTACACATACATTTGTGTATCACATCTTGTAGTAGAATCCAATGAGGATGAATGCCAACAATAACACAACAGGTACTCCAAGGTAACCCACAGAAGGAAGACATACTTACCTCACACACACAACTTGTCGTAGAATCCAAAGATGATGTACAGGCAGGTAATCCACGCAAGGAAGACACATATGTGACCCTCCACCACGAAATGAGTCGCTTAGCACATAACCCAATTTTGCGCTAGGAGCCGTAAAAGGCAGGTGGGGGTCAAGTTGTCAATTTTGAGATTTTGATTGATTATTAAACTAGATCTGTTTATCTACCTTATATTGAAATATCAAGGCATAATTTTTATTCATTTTGATTTTAAATGTGTTTTGAAAAAACCCAAGCCCACATCCTGACAACCCGTTTCGAAAATAAACTTGCTCGTTTCTCATTTTGTCCCATCCTGCAGTCTATCATTTCAATTTATAAATAACTTTTCATAGAATTGTTCGATTTTCAATCTGTTTTTTGCATTGTATAGCCATTTCATTGCACATTTGTACCTTGTTAATAACTAAAAATTGACCTCTGGTACAAAGCGACTCCTTATCTGGTGGAGCGTCACATATACCACAAATACATCTTGTAGTCAAATCCAAAGTTGGCGAATGCAAACAATCCCACAGGTAGAGCCAGGTAATCCACAGAATGAACACAAGCACAGCACACATGCAACTTTGCTTTGCATGGCAAAGCACAAAACAAAAGCAGTTAAAAACACATACATTTGTGTATCACATCTTGTATTAGATTCCAATGAAGATGAATGCCATGAATCACACAACAGGTACTCCCAGGTAATCCACAGAATGAACACATACTTACCCCCACACACACAACTTGGTCGTAGAATCCAAAGATGATGTACACGCAGGTAATCCACACCAGGCAGACGCATATACCGCACATACATCTTGTAGTCAAATCCAAAGTTTGGCGAATGGAAACAATCCCACAGGTACAGCCCGGTAATCCACAGAATGAACAACAAGCACAGCACACATGCATCATTGCTTTGCATGGTAAAGCACAAAGCAAATACACTTTATACACATAGATTTGTGTATCACAGCTTGTAGTAGAATCCAAAGAAGATAAATGCCAACAATCACCAAAAGGTACCCAAAGGTTTTTCCCCCCCGAATTTAAAATACTTACCTCAAAACCCCCAAAAAATTTTGTTTTGAAAAAAAAAGATGATGTACATGCAAAGGGAAAACCACAAAAAGAGAGAACATATTTCCCCAAAAACTTCTTGTAGTCGAATCCCCCAAAATTTTGGGGAATGCAAACAAGGGCCCCCGGTTTTAGCCCGGTTAAAACCACAGAAAAGAAACCAACAAGCACAGGGACACATGCATCATTGCTTTGCATGGTAATTTCAAAAAGGGGGAAAAAAACCTTTTTTAAAATACATTTTGTTTATTAAAGCTTTTTAGTAAAAAACCAAAGAAAATGAATGCCCATGGAATCACACAACAGGTACTCCCACGTAAAACCACAGAATTTAACACATACTTACCACACACACACAAACAACATGTCGCTGAACCCCAAAAATGAAACTACAGGGAGGAAAAACCCCCCAAGGAAGGGCCCTTTTCCACAAATAAATTCTTTTTTCCAAAATTTAAAGAAAGCGAATGCAAAAAATTCCTACAGGTACAGCCAGGTTATCCAAAAGAATTTAACACAAGCACAGCACACATGCCCTTTGCTTTGCTGGCAAAGCCCCCAAAACAAAAGCAGTTTTAAAACACATACATTTTTTTGTATCACATTTGTATTAGTTTTCCCAAAGAAGATGAATGCAAAGAAAACACAAAACAGGTACTTTTCCCCATAAAACCAAGAATGAAACATACTTACCACACACCAAAACGGGGCGAGAAAAAAAAAGATGATGGGACAGGTAAAGGGAAAACCCCCCCCAGGAAGAGTTTTTTTAACCCCCCCAAAATCTTGTAGTCAAATCCCAAAATTGGGGGAAATGGAAAAAATCCCACAGGTACAGCCCGGTAATCCACAGAATGAACACAAGCACAGCACACATGCATCTTTGCTTTGCATGGTAAAGAGAAAAGCAAATGCACTTTTTACACATACATTTGTGTATCACAGCTTGTAGTCGAATCCAAAGAAGATGAATGCCATGAATCACACAACAGGTACTCCCACATAATCCACAGAATGAACACATACTTACCACACACACACAACTTGTCATAGAATCCAAAGATGATGTACAGGCAGGTAATCCACACCAGGAAGACGCATTTATCGCACATACATCTTCTAGTCAAATCCAAAGTTGGCGAATGGAAACAATCCCACAGGTACAGCCAGGTAATCCACAGAATGAACACAAGCACAGCACACATGCCACTTCGCTTTGCATGGTAAAGCATAAAGCAAATGCACTTTATACACATACATTTGTGTATCACAGCTTGTAGTAGAATCCAAAGAAGATGAATGCCAACAATCACACAACAGGTACTCCCACGTAATCCACAGAATGAACACATACTTACCTCACACACACAACTTGGGGGGGGCGGATAGCCTAGTGGTCAGAACATTGCGCTGGCAATTTGAAGACCCGGGTTCGAATCCGGTCGAGGAGATTTTCTTCCTGGAGTTAACATCAGTGCTGACTCCACTCTCCCCAAAAGTCCTTCGGATGAGACTTTAAACCGAGGCCCCGTGTGCGAACGCACGCAGAACATCTTGCGCACACGTTAAATCCTGTTCCGCTTTTCGTAAGAGTAGGCCATCGTGTGCCGGTGGGAACAGATGACAATATTTACAAAAAACTGCATACACACGGGGACCAGATGAAAAAAAGCACATGTTGCTTATTCTGTTATCCTCGATATAAAAGAATAAATAAATAAATAAATAAAATAAATAAATAAACTTGTCATAGAATCCATAGATGATGTACATGCAGGTAATCCACACAAGAGAGACACATATTCCACAAATACTTCTTGTAGTCGAATCCAAAGTTGGCGAATGCAAACAATCCCACAGGTAGAGCCAGGTAATCCAGAGAATGAACACAAGCACAGCACACATGCCACTTTGCTTTGCATGGTAAAGCATAAAGCAAATGCATTTTATACACATAGATTTGTGTATCACAGCTTGTAGTAGAATCCAAAGAAGATAAATGCCAAGAATCACACAACAGGTACTCCAAGGTAACCCACAGAATGAAGACATACTTACCTCACACACACAACATGTCGTAGAATCCAAAGATGATGTAGATGCAGGCAATCCACACAAGAGAGACACATATTCCACAAAAACTTCTTGTCGTCGAATCCAAAGTTGGCGAATGCAAACAATCCTACAGGTAGAGCCAGGTAATCCACAGAATGAACACAAGCACAGCACACATGCAACTTTGCTTTGCATGGTAAAGAGAAAAGCAAATGCACTTTTTACACATACATTTGTGTATCACAGCTTGTAGTCGAATCAAAAGAAGATGAATGCCATGAATCACACAACTGGTACTCCCAAATAATCCACAGAAAGAACACATACTTACCACACCACACACACACAACATGTCGCAGAATCCAAAGATGATCTACAGGCAGGTAATCAACTCAAGGAAGACACATATTCCGCAAATACTTATGTTTCCAAATCCAAAGTTGGCGAATGGAAACAATCCCACAGGTACAGCCAGGTAATCCACAGAATGAACACAAGCACAGCACACATGCATCTTTGCTTTGCATGGCAAAGCACAAAACAAAAGCAGTTAAAACACATACATTTGTGTATCACATCTTGTATTAGATTCCAATCAAGATGAATGCAAAGAATCACACAACAGGTACTCCCAGGTAATCCACAGAATGAACACATACTTACCACACACACACAACTTGTCGTAGAATCCAAAGATGATGTACAGGCAGGTAATCCACACCAGGAAGACGCATTTACCGCACATACATCTTGTAGTCAAATCCAAAGTTGGCGAATGGAAACAATCCCACAGGTAGAGCCAGGTAATCCACAGAATGAACACAAGCACAGCACACATGCCACTTTGCTTTGCATGGTAAAGCATAAAGCAAATGCACTTTATACACATACATTTGTGTATCACAGCTTGTAGTAGAATCCAAAGAAGATGAATGCCAACAATCACACAACAGGTACTCCCACGTAATCCACAGAATGAACACATTCTTACCTCACACACACAACTTGTCATAGAATCCATAGATGATGTACAGGCAGGTAATCCACACAAGGAAGACACATATACAGCAAAAACTTCTTGTCGTCGAATCCAAAGTTGGCGAATGCAAACAATCCCACAGGTAGAGCCAGGTAATCCACAGAATGAACACAAGCACAGCACACATGCATCTTTGCTTTGCATGGTAAATTTAAACCAAATGCATTTTTAATACATACATTTGTATATCACAGCTTGTAGTAGAATCCAAAGAAGAGGAATGCCAAGAATCACACAACAGGTACTCCCACATAATCCACAGAATGAACACATACTTACCACACACACACAACTTGTCGTAGATCCAAAAGATTATGTACAGGCAGGTAATCCACACAAGGAAGACACATTTTCCACAAATACTTCATGTTGTGGAATCGAAAGTTGGCGAATGCAGTCCCACAGGTGCAGCCAGGTGATTCACAGAATGAATACAAGCACAGCACACATGCCACTTTGCTTTGCATGGTAAAGCACAAAGCAAATGCACTTTCTACACATACATTTGTGTATCACAGCTTGTAGTAGAATCCAAAGAAGATAAATGCCAAGAATCACACAACAGGTACTCCAAGCAACCCACAGAATGAAGGCATACTTACCACACACACACAACTTGTCGTAGAATCCAAAGATGATGTACAGGCAGGTAATCCACACAAGAGACACACATATTCCACAAATACTTCTTGTAGTCGAATCCAAAGTTGGCGAATGCAAACAATCCCACAGGTAGAGCCAGGTAATCCACAGAATGAACACAAGCACAGCACACATGCATCTTTGGTTTGCATGGTAAAGAGAAAAGCAAATACACTTTTTACACATACATTTTTGTATCACAGCTTGTAATAGAATCCAAAGAAGATGAATGCCATGAATCACACAACAGGTACTCCCAGGTAATGCACAGAATGAACACATACTTACCACACACACACAACATGTCGTAAAATCCAAAGATGATGTACAGGCATGTAATCCACACCAGGAAGACGCATTTGCCGCACACAAATCTTTTAGTCCAATCTAAAGTTTGCAAAGGGAAACTATCCCACAGGTACAGCCAGGTAATCCACCAAATGAACAGAAGCCCAGCACACATGCATCTTTGCTTTGAATGGTAAAGAAATAAGATGATTTCTACACTATTTAATCATACCACCATTCAGGACACTCTGTCACTTACCTTCATTCACAATCTACTGTGAGTAAATCATTGAACTAAGTATGCAAACCAGCATCAGACCAACCAAATCTATGACAGATCGCCTAGCCAGTTTTCTTTTGACTTTTATCAAAATACCTGACCAAAACAACCTAAAATATTGACGGGGTGGGGTTCGAGCCTATTAGTTGAGAAGCTTCAGCTGTTGTTAGGACTTCAACTGAATTACTACAGAAGCTAGCTCAGTAATGAGCCAATGTAAACATTTTGATCATAACTACAGCTAAAAGTAAAGCTAGAGTCTTTACTACTTAGCTACTTATATGCTATTCGGAAGTATTATAAATAGGCAGGCAACCCAATTAATAAAATTTTCAAAGCTTGTTTAAATCTTTCCAGCAATATCACAAATAACGTACAAGCTACTCAGGCTCACCAGCCAATAACCAACAACAGTACAAACAATAATTATTTTCTTATATATGTGTTAATCCAGTTACACTGGATATATCACACACATATTAAGTCTGCAGTTGAAAATAAGAAGGAAATCAGACTCTTCCCATCCAATGTCTTCATCAATGACACAATGGATGATGCCTGCTTTTGTTGTGCATATCGTCATATATGTGTAGTGTTTTGTGTGATGCTGATGCAATGACTCACACTGTTTGCTTAGTGAAGGCATGCACATAGTGTGACTCAGCAGCCTGTACCCATGAGATGTAAAAATGAACACGAAGACAAGGACAGCGTTTTAGCCCACAGATACAGAAATCAACAGTCACCTTACACACAAATATAGCAGAATTCAGCGCATACACAAAGGAAGCACCACTCAGCCCATACACAGAGAAAGCAACATTCAGCCCATACACAAAAACAGCAATATTCAGCCCATACACAGAGAAAGCAACATTCAACCCATAACACAGAAAGCTCCACTCATTCCATACACAAAGAAAGCTCCACTCAGCCCATACACAGAGAAAGCAACATTCAGCCCATACACAAAAACAGCAATATTCAGACCATACACAATGAAAGCAACATTCTTCCCATGCACAGATAAAGAAACTGTCAGCCCATACACAGAAAAAACAACATTCAGACATTACACAGATAAATCAAGTTTCTGCCCAAATACACATAAAGCAACATTCAGACCATACACAAAGTAAGAAACATTCAGCTCATACACAGATAAAGCACCAATCAGCCCAAACACAGATAAAGCAACACTCACTCCACTAACTACAAAATTAAAAAATCCACAGGATACATAATAAAATCAGCCATCAACCCATACATAACTCTGCCTAGGACGGTCCCAATCCCGGCTGAAAAAGGAGGAGGGTTAGGCGTAGGGTTAGCTACCCCACCCTGTGAAAAAAACTCTAGCTACAGAAACGCCAAATAGCAATTTAACAGACATCGCGGACCTGGGGAGGGATGGACCTCCAGCTGGAAGGTGTATGAAGTCGGGCGGTGAAAGCCAGAGTCATCTGGAAGCCGTCAGACCGAAGACCATCATCTCCACCAGGACCACTGCATCCATTGGTACATGGAACGTCAGGACCATGTACGAGACGGGGAAGACAGCACAAGTAGCCGCAGAGATGAGGAAATTCAACCTCACCATCCTAGGAATCAGCGAAGCAAGATGGACTGGTTCCGGGCAGAAGCGACTGACTTCCGGGAGCTGCTGCTGTTCTCGGGGCATGAAGAGAAATTGGACGGGGGGATCCAGTCAACGCCAGCGTTACAACACCACAGTGCTGAAGGACAACAGGAAGCAAGAAGAGTTCAAGGTCACTCTATCCAACAAGTTCCAAGTCCTAGGAGAGCTGCTTGAAGAGGAGATGATAGAAGAGAGGTGGCAGAGAGTGAGAGAGACAGTGACCTCAACATGTCAGGAAGTACTGGGCCCCAAATCATTCACACACAAGGAATGGATTTCAGCAGCTACCTTAGAGAAAATAGAAGAAAGAAGAGAAAAGAAATTAGTCATCAACAGCAGCAGGACACGATCAGCAAAAACAAAAGCCCAAGAGGAATACACAGAAGCAAATAGGGTTGTAAAGCGAAGCATTAAAGCAGATAAGCAAAACTACTTGGAGACATTGGCAAAAGAAGCAGAAGATGCAGCTCACCAGAACAGCACCAAGGACCTGTACTTCATCATCAAGAAGTTATCAGGGAAGTTTGCCAAGCCAGAGAGACCAGTAAAAGACAAGAACGGAGGAGTAATAGCTGATGACGAAGGACAGAAGAACAGGTGGATTGAGCACTTCCAGGAGTTACTCAACAGACCAGCACCTACAAACCCACCAGAGATACCGACAGCCGCAAGCGACCTGTCGATCAAGTGTAGTGCTCCCACAAAGGAAGAGATCCGCAGCGCCATCAAGCAATTGAGGAACAGTAAGTCTGCAAGACCTGACAGCATCCCAGCAGAAGCCCTGAAAGCTGACGTCAAGACCAGTGTGGAGCTCCTCTACCCGCTCTTTGGCAAGATCTGGGAGGAAGAAGAAATACCAACAGAATGGAAAGAGGGTTACCTCATCAAACTCCCCAAGAAAGGCAACCTCAGTTCCTGCTCCAACTACAGAAGGATAACGCTGTTGTCCATCCCAGGAAAGGTGTTTTAACCGCATCCTGCTGAACCGGATGAAGGACGCAGTAGACCCGCATCTCCGTGACCAACAAGCTGGCTTCTGAAAGGAAAGATCATGCACGGATCAGATTGCAACACTGCGCATCATCCTGGAACAGTCCCTGGAATGGAATTCGCCACTATACATCAACTTCATAGACTATGAGAAGGCTTTTGACAGCGTCGACAGACAGACCCTCTGCAGGCTACTGAGACACTATGGAGTGCCAGAGAAAATCACCAACATCATCAGGAAATCATATGAAGGAATGACCTGCAGAATAGTTCATGGCAGACAGCTGACCGACGCCTTGAAGTAGATACCGGAGTAAGGCAAGGATGCTTACTATCTCCTTTCCTGTTCCTGCTGGCCATCGACTGGGTCATGAAAACCTCAACGGACCAGAAACGTAATAGCATCCAATGGACACCTTGGAAACAGCTAGACGACCTTGACTTTGCGGATGACCTGGCCCTTCTCTCCCACACCCAGCAACAGATGCAGGAAAAGACCAACATTGTTGTGGAGAACTCAGCTAAACTGGGCCTCAACATCAACAGAGGAAAGAGCAAGGTACTCAAGACAAATGCAGCCAATGCGACACCCATCACAGTCAAAGGAGAAGCGCTGGAAGAGGTGGAAAGCTTCACATACCTTGGCAGTATCGTGGACACACAGGGAGGAACACACACAGACGTCAGAACCCGCATCGGTAAAGCAAGGGCAGCCTTCAAGCAGCTCAGAAACGTCTGGGGATCAAGCGACATCAGCATCGCCACCAAGACCAGGCTCTTCAACACCATCATCAAGCCAATACTAATGTATGGAGCAGAGACCTGGAGAAACACCGTCACCACCATGAAGAAAATCCAAGTCTTCATCAACACCTGCCTCAGGAAGATCCTCAAGATATGCTGGCCAGACAAGATCAGTAATGAAGAATTATGGCAAAGAACCAGACAACAGCCTGTTGAGAAAGAAATCCTACAGAGACGTTGGCGATGGATAGAACACACCCTACGGAAACCTGTATCCAGCATCACAAGACAAGCTCTCACCTGGAATCCACAAGGGAAAAGAAAGAGAGGGCAGCCTAGAAATACCTGGTGCCGGGACCTGGATGCAGATGCAAAAAAGATGGGCAAGACGTGGGGACAACTGGAACGCCTAGCCCAGAGCCGAAATGCCTGGAGACAGCTAGTTGTGTGTCCACGATACTGCCAAGGTATGTGATAGATAGACAGACAGACAGACAGACAGACAGACAGACAGACAGACAGATGGACGGACTGACAGAGACTGACAGTAAAGAAGAGAGACAGACAGACAGTAAAGAAGAGACAGACAGACAGACAGACAGAGTAAGGGGGACACAGAGAGAGGGAGGGAGAGAGAAAAGGGGGAGGGGAGAGACAGACAGACAGACTGACTGACTGACTGACACAAACACAGACTGACAGTAAAGAAGAGAGAGAAAGAGACAGACAGACAGACAATAAAGAAGACTCAGACAGACAGACAGACAGACAATAAAGAAGAGAGAGAATGAGAGAGAGAGAGAGAGAGAGAGAGAGAGAGAGAGAGAGAGAGAGAGAGAGAGAGAGAGAAAAGGAGATAGAGAGAGGGAGAGAGAGGGACAGACTGACAGACAGACAAGGTGTAAAGGGAAAAGACAGACAGACAAAGAGAGACAGACAAAACGACACAGTCAGACAGACAAAGACGGACAGTCAGCCAGACAGGCAGGCAGACAGAAAGAGGGATGGGGAGAGAGAGGGGGAGGGAGGGAGGGAGGGAGGGAGAGACAGACAGACAGATAGACAGAGAGACAGACAGACATACAAACTGACTGACAGAGACACAGAGAGAGACAGAGACTGACAGTAAAGAAGAGAGAGAGACCGATAGAAAGTAAAGAAGACGGAGAGACAGACAGACAGACAGACAGACAGACAGTAAAGAAGAGAGAGACAGAGACAGATAGAGTAAAGGAGACACAGAGAGAGGGGGAGAGAGAGGGAGAGAGAGGGAGAGACAGGCAGACAATGAGTAAAGGGGAGAGACAGACAGAGGGACAGACAAACAGACAAAAACGGACAGACAGGCAGACAGAGAGAGAGAGAGGGGGGGAGGAGAGAGAGGGAGGAGGGGAGAGAGAGAGGGAGACAGACAGACAGACAGACAAACAGACTGACAGAGAGACACAGAGAGACACAGAGACTGACAGTAAAGGAGAGAGAGAGAGACAGACAGACAGACATTAAAAAAGAGACACAGACAGACAGACAGACAGAGTAAAGGAGACACAGAGAGAGAGGGACGGAGGGAGGGAGAGAGAGGGGGGGGGGAGGGGAGAGAGACAGACAGACAGACAGACAGATTGACAGAGAGACAATGACTGACAGTAAAGAAGAGAGACAGACAGACAGAGACTGAGATGGACAGACAAAGTAAAGGAGACAGCTATATATATACTCTTCCCATCCAATGTCTTCATCAGAGACACAATGGATGATGCCTGCTTTAGTTGTGCATATTGTCCTATATGTGTAGTGTTTTTTATGATGCTGATGCAATGACTTACACTGTTTCCACAGTGAAGGCATGCACATAGTGTGACTCAGCAGCCTGTACCCATGAGATGTAAAAATAAACAGAAACACAAGGACAGCGTTTTAGCCCACACATACAGAGAGCAACAGTCACCCTACACACAAATATAGCAGAATTCAGCGCAAACACAAAGAAAGCACCACTCAGCCCATACACAGAGAAAGCACCACTCAGCCCATACACAGAGAAAGCAACATTCAGCCCATACACAGATAAAGCAACATTCAGCCCTTACACAGATAAAGCAACATTCAGACCATACACAGATAAAGCAACATTCAGACCATACACAGATAAAGCAACATTCAGACCATACACAGATAAAGCAACATTCAGCCCATGCACAAATAAAGCAACATTCAGACCATACACAGAGAAAGCAACATTCAGCCAATACACAGAGAAAGCAACATTCAGCCCTTACACACATAAAGCAACATTCAGCCCACACATAGATAAAGCAACATTCAGCCCACACAACTATAAAGCAACATTCAGCCCATACGCAAATAAAGCAAAATTGAGACCAAATACAGATAAAGCAACGTTGAGCCCAAACACAAATAAAGAAACATTCAGCCCAAATACAAAGCAACATTCAGACCAGACACAAAGAAAGAAACATTCAGCTCATACACAGACAAAGGAGCAATCAGCCGAAACACAGATAAAGCAACACTTACCCCACTAACTACAAACTGAAAAAATACACAGCATACATAATAGAGTCAGCCATCAGCCTATACATAAGAGAAGACAAATATCACGTGTGTGTGTGCGCACGAGCGCGCGTGTGTGTGTGAATGTTTGTTTGTTTGTTTGTTTGTGTGTGTGTAGGTTTGGATTCAGAAAGTAAGGGTATGGATACTGAATGCTAGCAATACTTAATCCAACAGAGTTTACATACAAAATCCAACCATCATCTAACCAACCAACCAACCAACCAACCAGCCAACCAACCAACCAACCAGCAAACCAACCAACCAACCAACCAACTAACCAACCAACCAACCAACAAATCAAACAACCAACCAAATAACCAACCAAACAGCCAACCAACCAGCAAACCAGCCAACCAACCAACCAACTAACCAACAAACTAACCAACCAACCAACCAGCCAAACACATAGCCAGTAAACCCACCAACCACCCAACCAACCAACCAACCACCCACCCACCCACCCAACCAACCAAATTACCAGCCAACCTACCAACCAACCAATCAGATAGCCAGTTAACCAACCAACCAGTCAGCAAATCAACCAGCCAGCAAATCAACCAACCAACCAACCAACCAACCAACCAACTTACCAACCAAATAACCAACTAAACAGCCAACCAACCAACCAGTCAGCCAAACAACCAAACAACCAACCAAATAACCAACCAACCAGCCCTAGCCAGTCAACCAACCAACCAACCAACCATCCAACCATCAAACCAACCAGCGTACCAACCAACCAACCAACCAACCAACCAACAAGCCAGACAACCAACCAAGCAGCCAACCAACCAACCAACCAACCAACCAACCAACCAACCAACCATCCAACCAACAAGCCAGACAACCAACCAACCAACCAACCAACCAACCAACAAGCCAGACAACAAACCAAATAGCACGTCAACCATCCAACCAACAAACCAACCATCAAACCATCTCCTCTCCCTCGCTGCTTTACCTTCCCTGACCCTAAAGAGGGCACGTACCCATTTATCAGCTGGGTGAACTGATTTTTGATTGGGTTTTACTCCCAACATGGATGGATCGGTGGTCTAGGTGGTCACGCGCCTTGCCTAGAAAGCAAAAAATCCGGGTCGGAGTGTGCGGGGTTCGTACCCCGTTTTGACCCAAAACTTTTTCCCCATCCATTAGACCCTGAGTGGTGGTCTGGGCGCTAGTCTTTCGGATGAGACGATAAACCGAGGTCCCGTGTGTTACACATCACTATTTAGCGCACGTAAAAGAACCCACGGCAACAAGGGGGTTGTCCCTGGCAAAATTCTGTAGAAAGAAGCCACTCTGATAGGGAAACAAATACACTTGCATGCAGGAAAAAGAAAAAAAAAATGGGTAGGCGCTGCACATGTGGCGACGCGCTCTCCCCGGGGAGAGCAGCCCGAATTTCACGCAGAGAAATCTGCGTGACATAAAGTGGTACAAAATACAAAAAAAAAAATACAAAAAAACATGTGACAGCTGATTTTTTAAAATTGGGTTTACTCCCAACATGTGACAGGTGGTACTGGGTTACATGGTTACCAGTAGCAGAGGAAACCTCTGACCTGACCTGAGCTAAAGGGCATGGATTGGTTACTTTTAATTGGATTCTAAATCAACAAATTGCACCCACATTACCCTACTCATACCCTATACCCTATTACCCTATTCATCAACTGATCAACACCTGTTTTCTTTAGGCCTCAACAAATCCTTCAGAAATGAGAAAAGTTATTAACCTGTCACAGAAATGAAATGAAACACGTTTGTTTTTTTATCATACCAAATCTGTCGATTGTATTTACTCTTTTAGGTTAAAGGTGTCCCATAACCTAGGCAGTCGTATGGGAGCGAGGCATCAGAGACCTCAGCTTCTCTAGGGGCCAGCATGTTGAGGGCGACGCCCAGCTCCCCTCCTTTGCTTCTTTACCTTCCCTGACCCTAAAGAGGGCAAGTACCCATTTACAGCTGGGTGAATTAGGGGGACTGTACTGAAGCCAAGGCCCACAAAGGGTCACCCATCCAAATGGTAACCACGCTTGACGCTGCTTAACTTGATTAGGGAGAAGCTAGCACTCTGACCACTTAGCTATCCCACCCCACATTTACTCTTTGCTCAAATCAAAAACAAAAAAATGTGAGTGTGGAGGCTTTGTTTCCCCACACCACATCATTTTTACCTGTACAGTAAAGACTATAAAGATCTTTTTAAACCAGTAATTACAAAACTAAATCTTTTAGGTATGCCACAAAATTTAACAGCTATCTGCAAAAAACACGAGAGGCTGGGATGAGCGCTGGCAGTGGAGACTGCCGAACTTGTGTTTAGATCTCGTATGGGCATTTATATTTAAACAAATTTCTTAAGACTAGAGACAGTTTTCAACATAATTTTTTTTCCTAAAAGAGAGAGACCTGTATACTCATCTCTTCCTAATTATTTTTAATACAAAAGTTAGTCTTGTAAATATATTTGGCATAATCAAAGTTTGGAAAGCGTGTGAGAATGGCTTATATATAAATAATATATATATTATATAATATATATAATATATATTATATAATATTATATATGTATATAAATAATATATATATATATATAATATATATATATATTTTTTACATAGTTATAACTGTATTTTTGTCTCTGGTTTTATCCATGTAACATAGACTCCTAGTTTAAAAGCTCTGATATGTGTATAGCGTATTGTGCATGTCCTCTTGTGTTAGCTTAGCTGTGTATAGATCTAGATTTATTAACGGTGGCCCTGGGGTTTTTTTAAAATATAAAAAACGAGATATCTGTAAGTGTAAGCCATGTGGCAAGCTTAAAGGGAATTAACCTTTCCATTTAACCCAAATTTTTCTTAACTCCCTTCTTTCATTGCTCGTCTTCATGTACATACTAGGCCTATGTGTGGTAAGACAGTAAACTTTACGACAGACAGACAGACAGACAGACAGACAGAGACTGACAGCCAGACAGCTAGCCAGACAGTCAGACAGACAAATAGAGACAGACATCATGAGAATGGGAGAGTGTTTTTTTCTTACTTTTATCTTTATCTTTTTTCTTTTTTTTTTTTACCTAGTTTTTGTTGATTTTTCTGTGCAAAACTGTAGATAGAAGTGTATATATATATATATATATATATATATATATATATATATATATATATATTATATATATATATATATATACACATATTTCTCTTTCCTATGGCTCAAGAAACACTTGGACTAAGCTGACGCGGTGTTTTCCAAGAGACTTCATGACCGGTGGTTTTGATTGACAAGCGAAGGTGTCAACTGCCTGAGGTAGAAGAGCCCAGTAAGGTTTTTAAAGTGACGTCAGGTCATGTGATTTTGACTGACAAGGGAAGGCGTCAGCTGCTGTGTGGTGGTTGAGCGGCGTCATGTTTTTTTTATTTTTTTTATTTTTAAAGTGACGTCGGGTCACGTGATTTTGATTGACAAGGGAAGGCGACAACTTGGATCAACCATCAAATGCAGTGGAAGACTGCTTCGTTTTCAAGCTGGAAACTGGCATTATTTCGGTTTTGTTTTCTATTATAAGGGCAGAGCTGCTGTTCAACAAAAGCCTACATTCCATACTTTAAAGCCAGCCTCAAAACATGTTTCCTTTCTTACATCTTCCACCTCATAATCTATCCATGCTCTTCCATGATGATGATGATGACAATAATAATAATAATAATAATAATAATAATAATGATGATGATGATGATAATGATGATACTACTACTACTACTACTACTACTACTACTACTACTACTACTACTACTACTACTACTACTACTAAAACAATGATGATGATGATGATGTTAACAAACGAAAAAATTTATGGAATTTGTAGAGTGCTAAACCTTGTAATAATAACAATAACAATACTACTACTACTACTACTACTACTACTACTACTACTACTACTACTACTACTACTTCTACTACTACTACTACTACTACTACTACTACTACTACTACTACTACTACTACTAATGACGACGATGATGATGATGATGATGATGATGATGATGATGATAATAATGACGACGACGACGACGACGATGATGATGATGATGATGATAATAATAACAATAACAAAAATGTATTGAATTTATATAGCATCTTGGAAAGCAAACAAATGGAAGCACTTAGTCTAGCTAACAGCCACCCCTATCTTCATTACCATGTCTAGACAATGCTATGCGCACGCACACAGGCAAGCGTGTGTGCCAGAGCATAAACGATTTGAATGTAAGACCCTTTGATTTCTTGCTTTACAAAACTCCATACATTATCATTCTTCTTCTTCTTCTTCTTCTTCTTCTTCTTCTTCTTCTTCTTCTTCTTCTCGTTCGTTATCATTATTATGTACGCAATGTTGGGTTGTACAGCATCCTTATGTTCGCAAAACACAGTTACTTTTTCAAGAATTGTACTATTTTAAAGGTGCACCCGCCATCCCCAACCCCCCACCCCATCCCCAAAGTGGGATGACTTGTGACCACAATCCCTAACTCTGATTTCTCTGGCTGGGCCTTTGATATAAACTCTACAGCAGCAACTTCGGGCACTCAAGGGCGTGGTCTGATCTACAGAGTTTTCGGCAGCAGAAGTTGTCAGTGCCTTTTTTATATAGTTTGTCTGCATTTTGTCTTCGGATGAGACTATAAACCGAGGTCCCGTGTGTGAACGCACGCAGAACATCTTGCGCACACGTTAAATCATGTTCCGCTTTTCGTAAGAGTAGGCCATCGTGTGCCGGTGGGAACAGATGACATTTTCAAAAACTACATATAATTATACGGACACTGGACGTAATAAAGCACACGAGTGCTTATTCCATTATCCTCGATATAGAAGAATAAATCTAAATAAATGAATAATAAAAAATATAAACTCTACAACAGCAACTTCGGGAACTCAAGGGCATGATCTACTGAGCTTTAGGCAGCTGAAGGTGTCAGTTCCTTTTTTATAGTTTTATCTGTTTTGAGGAGGGGGGGGGGATCAATTTTTAAAACATATTTTTTAAACTACCTTTTCATTTAAAACTGAATACAGGGATGCAAAAACGACCTTTTCAGGAGATTTTTTTTTTAATGTTTAGTGATACTGTAGATATAGTATCTCCTTCATTATTACTTTATCTATTCATTAATTATTTGATCCATCTATGTATTAAATTCAATATCTACGTATCCACTTCCTCCTTCAATTCAAAGTATATAATCTTCTTTCATATAATATGCCCTCCCACTTTTACAGGGTTGTGCATGTTGTACCCACACGTTTTCTCAACAACACACTTTGTAATAATTGTGACAGCAGCTTCAATTCCTACCACCACCATCACCACAACCCTCCCCCCACCCCACCCCCACGCACCCTGCCGCCCCCCTCCCCTCCCCTCCACACCCCAAGCTAAGACCTGCTCTTTATTCCATAAACTCTTCCTCATGTTTGTAGCAATACTGCCGGGAAGGAAGACATCCAAAATTTTGTTTATTTTTATTTTTTATTTATTTCATTTTTAAAATTTTATTCTTTTATATGGAGGATAATGGAATAAGCACTCATGTGCTTTTTTTTTCATCTAGTCCCCATGTGTATGCAGTTTTTGTAAACATTGTCATCTGTTCCCAATAAATTAAAAAAAAAAAAAAAAAATTGGTCACATAATTTGAGCAACACTCTCTGGCAGAGGCCATAGGCGAGGGGGGGTGGGGGGAGGAGGGGAGGGGTGGTCCTGCCCTGAAGCCGATATATATATATATCTGATTGGCCACTCACAGGACGGGAGAAGGGTACGGGGACTCGCCGGCTGCACGTGACGCGGGCGACTCCCTGACTGTACTGACCAGTCGTAGCGCGGAAGAAAGGACGGCGTTTGAGTTTTACAATGTGGCGAGGGCTGTACCCGATATGGCCCCTGTGGTCGGCGGGGCTGTAAACAACATGATTCGATTGGATTGGACTGCGTTTTCTCCGACGCCGTGACGTTGCGTGCGGGACTGCTCGGTAGGCTGGCCTACATAGTATGAGCGGCATAAGGCAGTATCACCTGACAGGCAGGTCCCTCCCCCGAAACTTGTCTCTCCCTTCATTTCGTAACCCACCCACCCCCTACTCACTCTACCTACCCCCCTTTTGCTCCTCCTCTCTGTCTGTTTTTTTTAATATAAAAACATACATGCATACATACATGTATGCATGTATGTAGTCTATGTATGTTGTTGTTGTTCTGAACCACTATCTTGTGAACATATCATTTTTCAATGTTCAGTTCTAAATTCAGTTTATAAAGAAAATGGCATTGAAATTCCAAGGGAACCATTGAATGTAGTTTTGCGAAAGCCGTTGATTTCTGATGTTGCTAGCCTGCACCAGACGTGGACAGTGCCCTTAATCTTCGTTCCCGAAGCCAAGCCATGAAATGAATGAGTCTGGTTGGTATAGAAATCTACCTTTGATAGATGCTAGCTGCTATGTGAAGATACTGTTACATTATTCTAGTTATTTATACTAGTTATGTTGTACTAGTTATACAATTTATGTTAAAATGGTTCTTTACACACACACACACACACACACACACACACACACACACACACACACACACACACACACACACATACACACACGTGCGCACGTGCGCGCGCGCGCACACACACACACACACTCTCTCTCTCTCTCTTTCTCTGTCTCTGTCTCTCTCTCTCTCTCTCTCTCTCTCTCTCTCTCTCTCTCTCTCTCTCTCTCTCTGGATTGAGTCGATTGGATTGTTTAGAAAAAAAATCATCTAATAGCATGTAACAGTTTTCTGGGGCTTCCCATCAAAACTCCAAATAAAATGGTTTATGGAGAATTGGGAAGATACCCTCTAGATCTATAAATATATTAACTCGAACATTGTTGCTATACGATACTGGTCTAAATTACTTCAAATGGACCACTGCAGATAACCCCGTCAGGCATACGAAATGCAATTAAGTCTTGATAATAACGCACAAAGATGCTGGGCTGCTAACATAATAGTGTTATTATGCAATTGTGGTTTTAGCAGTATATGGTTACAACCGGGTGTTGGTACTGTACATCAATTTTTTTTCTCCATATTTTCAGGCAAAGACCCATTGATATGTAAAATCAGGAATGGCAAAAGTATTATTAGTGAACATGAAAGATACTCCATTTACAGATCGTTTAAAACTGTGTTTGAAAGGGAATACTATATTTCTAGCATTGATGTGTACTGCTTTAAAGTTGCTTCGTCACAAGCCAGATTAAATGTCTTACCATAGGGTGTAAATTAAAAGAACCACGTTGACAAACTCTGTTTAGTGACAGGCTCGTGTGAAAAAATTCATCACTAACAAGCAAATGCCTTTTGGGAATGGTTTGAAAGAACTACTTTTGGCTAAGCTCACTGAGATATTGACTTCTACAGCAGTCTTCAAGGACCGAAAAAGGCAGAACATACATCGC
>CM060341.1:419786-424786 GCA_030674155.1 Stramonita haemastoma
GTGGCTAAGGCCTGTGCATGTGCCATCAATACATTACATTATCTTGACTTCAAGCACACCATCATACATTAATGTTACATTTACTTCATTTTATTTCAGTCAAATCCCCCCTACTGCTGCACTGCTACAATCATTCAAGATAAACCCAACATCTGAATAGGTTAACTCTACCATACACCCCAGATCAATAATGTTAATGACAATGATAATAATGACAATAATAATAATATGATAATAATAATAATAATAATAATAATAATAATAATAATAATAATAATAATAATAATAATAATTTTTTAAAGTAAAAATATTCACAATCTTAATCATGTAAATAACTTTTGCTAAACAGTGGAACTTTTGCTATACCGTGGAACTTTTGCTATACAGTGGAACTTTTGCTATGCAGTGGAACTTTTGCTATACAGTGGAACTTTTGCTATACAGTGGTTAGCGCTCTCACTCCCCCCCCCCCACCACCCCACCCCAAGTCAAGCAGCCTCGAGCGTGGTTACCAGTTGAATTGGTGACCGTTTGCGAGCCTTGGCTTCAGTACAGGCTCCCAGTTCACCCAGCTGTAAATGGGTACCTGCCCTCTTTAGGGTCAGGGAAGGTAAAGCGTGTGAGGGAGAGGAGATGGGCCCGCCCTCAATATGCTGGCCCTTAAAGAATCTGAGGTCTCTGATGCCTTGCTCCCCTACAAGGGCCTAGGTTACAGGACACCTTTTTCTTTTTTCTTTTATAAAGTGGAGATTTTCGATTAGGGAATCCCTTTACCGTCCACAGTTGTCTCCTTACTCCATATCAAATCTGCAAAAATTTGTCACTGATAGGTATTTCTCTTTTACTGTTTCCAGAGCAGTAACTTACAGTCCGGGATTACTTCCCTTAGACCGCTTCCCAGCAGGCTGCACATAACTTTTAGTTTTTGCCAATTTTTCCTCCAGTTTGCATATTTATCACTCTTGCATTCACGTCAATATATACAACACATATCAAGGTATCCACATAATTTTTTTTTAAACCCACTTTGTGAAAGACTAGCCTCTGACTTAAAAACGCTTGTGATTTTTCAAAATTTGGCGAACTTATTTATTTTTTAGCATAGGCCTACCGAAGATGGTTCTCTACGGTGAACTTTCCACCGGACACCGCTACAGAGGCGCACAAAGAAGAGATTTAAAGACTCTCTGAAGAAATCTCTGTCAGCCTGCCTCATAGACCATAACCAGTGGTCAGTCCTTGCTGCTGACCGGCAGGCCTGGCGACACACTGTGCATCAATCGGTCTCCTCCTTTAGGACAATCGCAGAGCGGCCCTTGAGGAAGGCGAATGAGGAGGAAAAACCGCGTCCCCACTACATCAAACCCAGAATCGACTTTCCCCTGCAGCCGCTGTGGCGGGTTTGTTTGTCACGCATTGGACTGAACAGCCACCAGCGAGCCTGCACCAGACATGGACAGTGCCCTTAATCTTCGTTCGCGAAGCCAGCCATGACTGAGATGATGACACCATTTCCTCTCAGTCTTTAGTTGTCTGCTATCTTCCTAAACCACAATACGAATGCGCGGAGTCGAAAAGTCCGTCGGAGTGTGCCGTGGTTCTAATCCTGTTTGAGTCCAACACTTTTCCCCATTCATTAGACCACGAGTGGTGGTTTGGGTGCTAGTCTTTCGCATGGGACGATAAAACCGAGCTCCCGAGTGTTACACATAGTCTAATTATTTAGCGACAATAAAGAACCCACGGCAACAAGAGGGTTGTCCCTGGAAAAATTTTGTAGAAAAAAGCCACTCTTGATAGGAAACAAATTCAGTTGCAGACAAGAAAAGGATATTTTAAAAAAAAAAAAGTGGCGCTACACTTGTGACGACGCGCTCTGCTCGGGGAGAGCAGCTCGAATTTCATGCAGAGAAATCTGCTGTGACATAAACTGGTATAAATAAATAATAAGTAAAAACAACAACAACAACAACAAAAACAGTCATTGACAGGATACCCCTGTCTGAAATCGTCCTCTGATTCAAGTTTTCTCAGAGAGGGTGGTGATAATAAGAAAATGATAATAATAATAATAATATAATAATAATAATAATAATAATAAATAATAATAAGAAAAGTTTTCTGAGAGAGGAAGGTGATTTCTAGATAATAGGTACTTGATAGTGGAAATAACTTATTTTGAAAGTGGTTTTTAGGAACATAGCAGTTTATTTTTCGAGAAGCACTTACACAAGCAAAGTAAAAAAAATAAAAAAATAAAAACAACATTGACAAAAGAAAATGATAAATGTGCACAATGGATTTTTTGTTATTTTCAAAAAAAACTTTTTCCATTAACAAGGACAGTACTGACGGTGGTAAGAACGAAAAATAATAATTGTAATCACCAAAATAAGGCTGGTGGCAGGGTGGTTAAGACGATCGCTTGCCAACAAGTAAACTGTGAGGTTCTGGGTTCGATTCCCAGCCTCGCACTTCTTCCTAGTTTGACGAAGTCTGAACGTTTTTCACCGTCTCCTAGCTGGCAACATGGCAGTTCAGTTAGACCTGTAGTCCATAATGAAAAATCTCAACCCAAACATAAAGCAAAGTAGAACCACAGTTTTATCATTCAAGATTTCTTATATCTTACTCAAATTCATTTGCAACCAGTAAACTGTTGTCCTGTAAAAAAAAAAAAATAAATAAAATAAAAGTAAGCCCTGCTATTAAGAGACTGCTGCTGTATAAAATTGTCGTCCACTGTTTGAAGAGAGAGAGAGAACAACAAATTTTATTTTTCAGAGGGTAATAGATTAAGCACTACATGCTTTTTTAACATCCAGCCCTTGGGAAAAAACAAACGAATGAAGAAATAGAAATAGAAAACGAGCATAAAAAAAAGAAAAAGCTTAATAACAAGAGGGAAAAAAATCATGGGAAAAATATGCATAGTTACAAAAATCCATAGAAAGTGATTCTCTCTCTCTCCCGATCCTCCCTACACACACACACACACACACACACACACACACCACACAACATACACACACACACACACACAACACACACACAACACACACACACACACACACAACACACCGAAAGGCAAACAAGAAATAGAAAAACACCACAGAGAGGGGGGGGAGAGAGAGAGAGAGAGAGAGAGAGAGAGAGAGAGAGAGAGAGAGAGAGAGAGAGAGAGAGAGGAGAGAGAGAGAGAGAGAGAGAGAGAGAGAGAGAGAAGAGACAGACAGACAGACAGACAGACAGACAGACAGACAGACAGGGACAAATTAAATGTATACATGGACAATGAAAAACACACACAAAAATAACAGAAATGCATAACAACAGAAACTGACTGTACTATCCGAGGAGAAAATTCAAGTAACTGAGACTTCTAGTGGTTTTATCAAAACATTTGTGGTGAAAGCAGAGTGACTTTTTCATGAGTCATCAGAAAATCATACAACAAAAACTTAAATCTTGAAAACTTTGATTCATATTTTAAAAAGGTTGGGAGTTTATTCCAAAACCGGCTACCAGAATATATTAGACTTGATTTAAACAGAGTAATGGTTGGTAAAGGAAGGTTGATTTTATGTGAATGTCGAGAGTTGCTTACACTGAACATGCTGCTCAAGGAAGATGGGGCATTACCATGAAGGATTTTATGCATTAGTACACCTTTATTGAACAACAATCTTGTTTTGAGAGGCAGAATATTTACATTTTTGTAATCTGAAAATGTCAGTGAAGATGACTTATCTATTACTATTTTGACGGCTCGTTTAAAAGAGAGAGAGAGAGAGAGAGAGAGAGAGAGAGAGAGAGGAGAGGAGAGAGAGAGAGAGAGAGAGAGAGAGAGAGACAGAGACAGAGACAGAGAGACAGAGAGACAGAGACAGAGAGAGTTCCAAATAGGAGCTTGGTTGTGGAAATATCTTTAAACTTAATTTTATAAAGCTGGTCTTTAGGAACAGGCAGTGGTCTTGCCAAGAAATACTAAAATTCAAAAACTACGATTTAAAAGAAATGAATCCTAGATTCAAACATTTTTTTTTTAAAGACTGCTTGATAGTTTATCTGGTAAAAAAAAAAAAAAAAAAAAGCCGAATTACATCAAACAGCAATGTAATAATATTCACACACACAAAACCAACTTTTAAGAACCACAAATGCACATAACCTAAGACAACACAAATCATGAAAATCAAACATAAACCTTACTGAACAAGCCAGCCTAGCTCCGAGACGTCTGGTCTGGTCCGCAGCATGAATCCGCAGCATGAACGGTTTTTAGGGGTTTGCCTATTCACCTTTTACTTCACCCTGTAGGCCTACAGCTTCTGCACCAAATACCACCTTTACAAATCCCTCGTGATATCTATCCTCCTATATGCTGTGATCATGGACTCTGACAGCAGAGTTAGAGAGGAGAATCCAAGCATTCGAGAACAAGTGCCACAGAAGACTCTCAAAATTTCATAAAAGAACACAAGACCAATAACTATGTGAAAGAGAAATCAAAAAGCGTTGTGGGCCCAAGAGCTTGCTCTCCACCATAAAGAGGAGAAAGCTGATGTGGTTTGGTCACACACAAAGACACAAAACCCTAGCAAAAACCAAAATCCTGCAAGGAACAGTCGAGGCAAGAGAAGAAGAGGCCGCCAAAAGAAATATGGGTTGACAACATCAAAGACTGACCGCCAACCCCTGCAACACCTTCTACTAGCCACACAGATCGTGAAGCATGGAAAAAGATCTCTGTTGCGTCTTCTCTCATGTCCCCCTAGTCCTTTGACATGGTCTTTGAGTGAGTGAGTGAGTGTAGTAGGCCTACCGGTTGGTGTTTGGTTGAAAGTGTTTGGTTGGCGGGAAACAAAAAAAAAAGAGGCGGGAAACGCCCCCCAGTTCTTACAGCACAGTATACTTGTACGGCCCTACTAACTAAGGCTAGGGGACTAACAGAGGAGAGGGGAGTAAAATGAGTCATAGTTGAGGGGCCAGAGCCAGGG
>CM060341.1:432286-437286 GCA_030674155.1 Stramonita haemastoma
AGAGAGAGAGAGAGGAGAGAGAGGAGAGAGAGAGGAGAGAGAGAGAGAGAGAGAGAGAGGGGAGAGAGAGAGAGAAATACGAATACGAATACGAATACACGAAATGCTTATTCAGATTAGGCTATAGCCTAGCCCCAACTGAAGGGATGATCATTTACATACCAATGTAAATCACTGCATTTTCAATCAGAAAATATAACACCAAATCATATCATATTATGTAATACCTTACTACATAGCAGCATCCAGTCGTTTTAAGGCTTTATAAAAAATGTCCAATGCCAAGTTGTTCAACACATTTCATTTTTTGATGCCATAAGTACATTGAACCGGAAACCACACGGATCTTAATATTTTGGTTGGATATATTTGATCCTCAGCTCATAAACAACAGGACAACATAACACAAAGTGTATTTCATTTTCTTCTGAGTTATGGCATAGACGGCATATTGTTTTATCCGTTAACCTGTTGTATCTAAACCGATGACTTGCAATAGCTGATACACCAAATCTAAATTTTGTCAAAGCACTTTTAACATATCTGTTCATTTCAATTCCGGTATATGGTTCAACACTATTTGTAACTTTAAACATACTATATTCCCTAAATCTACTACTGTTTTCTACATGGTCATGCCAGTCCTGCCACCTGCAGTCAATGATTCTTTGTTTGAAACAGTTGATAAAGATCCCAACATCCTCAACACCCTGATTATCCCAAACATATGCAACTCCATAAGTACTTAGACACATCCGCACATTTGTAGCCCATGCCTTCTTACCGTTAACATCCAGATTATATATCATCTTATAAGCTCTGCTTGGCAGTCTATGATTTTCCAGTCTCATTATCCTAAGCCAGTACTTAATGTATTTGACATAAGAATTAAGATATATTGGGTATCTTCCAACTTCTCCATAAATAAGATCATTAGGAGTTCGATTGTCAACATTCATAAAACGTTTCATGGGAAACAAATGAAGCCTTTCAATCTGATTTCTGTTTTCAAAAGCCCATATTTCGGCACCATACTGTAAAATAGATTGAACCTGAGAATCGAACAATTTTACAAACACTTTCAATGAACTGCAATCAAGTCTATAAATAACTTTGAGAATAACAAGTACTGCTCTTTTTGCTCTATTCATTAAATCCTGGCATGCAAAAGTAAAACTTAGTTTAGTTGAAAAAAATATTCCAAGATATTTATAAGCATTTACTACTTTAACAATTTCAGAGTTGTATTTCCAATGCTCATGACTGGCTAGATATCCCCCCTTACGAAAGACAATAATATTTGTTTTCTCCATATTTACCTTTAACTCCAATCTCGTTGCTGCATGATACAAACTGTTCATCTGTCTTTGTAAGCCTACAACAGTTGTTGATACTTAAACTGTCATGAAAGCCCTAGCTCATGAATGTCTTCTTTCAGGTCACCGTTTGACTCCTTCAGCTCTGACATGTCTCTTCTCACGTCTTCAAATTTGTTGTTCATGTCCGCTCTCATATCTGCTAGCATTTCTTTCACTGAAGTATCTTCCCAGCATTTCTCACCTGCTGCCTGCCCACTACTGCTTGTCCGTCGCTGTCCTCCACTTCTCAGAGTTGTCTGCTTCATGGGGTCTGGCTTTGGAGGGCCAGGGTTCAGTTCGATGTCTCCACACTGATGGATCAAATTGCCCATGTAGAGCAGAAAGAGGAGCACACCTGTCATAGCACTGTCACACCCTGTCCCTAATGTCAACACGCCCATAAACATGGCTGCTTTGAATTTCGCCCGTTTCAGCATGTAAGCCTGGTAAACGGGCAAAAACCCACCGCACGCTGACCGAAACACTATCGGGAAACCGGTATAATGCACCAGCTACCCACAGGCACAATATCAGTACTTGAAGATGACTATAAATAATCCAATTTGACAAAAAATACCAGAGCTCGTGAACTCACACCTGTTCTTGACAAGTTCACCTTTGACCCCCCGAGAGAGACAAGGCAAGGCAAGGCAAGGCAAAGTATTTTATTCGAGGATAATAGATAAGCACTCGTGTGCTTTTTTACATCCAGTCCCGCCCTTTTCAGGGATACATCAAATTGAGAAGATATTAAACAAGAAAACTTTACGCAATACCAAACAACACCCAAGAATAAGGACACTATATATGATGAGGTAATAAAAAATGCACTCATTCAGAAAACAAAAATCTGAAGTCACAATAAAAGATTTTGATTATGGAAGAGAAGAAAGCGTTAATAGATAAAGAGCAAACAAGAAAACAAAATGAAATAAACAACTAAAAAAAAATCAATCCACCACCATCTGTCAAAAATTAGAGAGAGAGAGAGAGAGAGCAGAGAGAGAGACAGAGACACAGACACAGAGACAGAGACAGAGACAGAGAAAATCAGAAGCAAAATGATGTGAAAAAAGTAATTGAAAGTAGCAGCAAATAAGAAAAATAATAAAACGATATTAATTTACTAAAGGAAAACCACCCAAACCAAACGAAAAAAAAACAATCACTCAACAAGCAACGCCACCGCCACCACCAACAACAACAACCACCAAACAAATACAACAACAGCAGCAAAACAAGACTACCACCACCAACAACAAAACCACCAAACACATACAACAACAGCAGCAAACAAGACTACCACACCAACAACAACAACACCAAACACATACAACAACAGCAGCAAAACAAGACTACCACCACCAACAACAACAACCACCAAACAAATACAACAACAGCAGCAAAACAAGACTACCACCACCAACAACCAACAAAACCAACTACAATCATGAATTCTAATAATTATTTTGAGGAGAGAAAAAAAGGGGAATAGAGTGAACTTGAATCAACATTTCTCAAAATGGAGGGAGGGGGGAGCAGTAATAAGAACAACACTACACAGGAATACAAATATCTTCAATTACTTTGAAAAAAAAAGAAGGAAATTACCATAGGCATCTAAGGGAAAATAATGGTATCACACACACACACACACACACACACACACACACACACACACACACACACACTACATACATACATACATACATACATACATACATACATACATACATACATACATACATACATACAGACACAAACAAACAAACACACACACACACACAAACACACACATACATACATACATACATACATACATACATACATACATACATACATACATACATACATACATACATACACAAACAAACAAAACACACACACAACACACACAACACAACACATACATACAACATCACATACATACATACATACATACATACATACATACATAACATACATACATACATACATACATACATTACATACACACACAAACAAACACAACACACACAAACAAACACACACACACACACACACACCACACACACACAAACAAACACGCACACATACAAACACACACACACACATACACACACACAAACAAACACACACACACAGAGCCCCCCAGTAGGGTCCTTGACCTGTCCTGGTCTGTCTGCCATGTGCACAATGCCTTCACTGGCCCTGTAATCCACATGCCCCCTCCCTTTCATGGCAATTTCACTTTTTCCATGTTCCATCCCACTCCCACCCCCACCCCCCAAAAAAAACAACAAAAAGAAAACAACAACAACAATCAAACACTCCAAGAGCGCATGCAATGTCTGCTCTGTGACCATGTACCTTCTGACTGGAGACCAGGCTGCCTTGTCAATTTCACCAAGTCTGCATTCCAAACCTCCAGAGCACACGTGATCTGTAACCTTGTCAGTTTCACCAAGTCTGCATTCGAAACCTCCAGATCACACATGATCTGTAACCTTGTCAGTTTCACCAAGTCTGCATTCCAATCCTCCAGATCACACATGATCTGTAACCTTGTCAGTTTCACCAAGAGAGAGAGAGGAGAGAGAGAGGAGGAGAGAGAGAGAGAGAGAGAGGGAGAGAGGAGAGAGAGAGAGAGAGAGAGAGAGAAGAGAGAGACAGCAGAGAAAGAGAGCAGACAGAGAGAGAGAGAGCAAGAGAGAGAGAGAGAGAGAGAAGAGAGAGAGAGAGAGAGAGAGAGAGAGAGAGAGAGAGAGAGAGAGAGAGAGAGAGAGAGAGAGAGGAGAGAGAGAGAGATGAGGGAGAGAGAGGAGAGAGAGAGAAGAGATTGAGGGGGGCGAGAAGGATAGAGAGACAGAGAAAGCAGAGAGAGAGGGAGACAGACAGAGAGACAGTGAGGGGAGAGAGAGAGGGGAGAGAGAGAGAGGGGAGAGATAGAGGGGAGAGAGAGAGAGAGAGAGAGGAGAGAGAGAGAGAGAGAGAGAGGAGAGAGAGAGAGAGAGAGGAGAGAGAGAGAGCAAGAGAGGGGGGGGGGGGGAGGAGAGAGAAAGAGAGAGAGGGCGAGTAAGAGATCGAGCAAGAGAGAATATCAATCAAAATACATTTTAACACTTTTTTACTTTTGAATACAAATCTTTAAACACACACCACTAAATGATATTTTGACATAACAATCCATTCCTTCTATTAATAGAACGAAAAATATATCTGGAGAGAGAGAGAGCAGAGACAGAGACAGAGACAGAATGACAGAATGTTTCAAAAGATTCATGTAGGCCTACTTATAGAGGCACTTCAAGTGCAGACCTGCAAATACCCTCACTCCCTTTGTGTATATAACACATGCAGAAGATCAAATACACACAATCAAGTTCCTGTAATTCATGTCAGGCTTGGTGGGTTATGGAAAACAAAGCATACACATTACACTTACTCCTACTTGCCTCTAACTCGGAATACAGCTACCTTCATATGGCCACAAACGGTAGGATATGGAAAGTCTCAATACTAGCAAATCTCTACACTCTAGCCTAAAACAAAAAACCCCACTAATATTCATGTTTCATGTACCAAAAACAGTACAATTTCAGAAGCCTCACATAAAGTCCGGAAAATTCAGAGGATTCAACAGACCATTCACACACACTGTGG
>CM060341.1:442286-454786 GCA_030674155.1 Stramonita haemastoma
ATCAAGTAGTAGTAGTAGTAGGCACCTATCAGTCTGGAAGACTATGGAGTTGCACTCTAGTCTTTACAGCCAAAGCCTGGGTAAGTAAATATGGAAGGCAAGCTGTTATCCATGCAGCAGACCCCCACCCCCCTCTCCACGCCACTGGAATGATCCATGCACACCAACAAACATTGTAAAGTAAATAAATAGTGGTGTAAAGTACACAGTTACCTCGGTGCAGAAGAGATATAAGGACGATGATGAAGAAAACGAGACTAGGCTTGCTCGACATTTTCACACAACCGTTTGCTGGGACAGTGCGATCAGAGTGAAAACCTAGGAGGAATCATGTTGTCTATAATACCGCTACACTCACACACCCTAAACTACACAACACAGAAACTTGACAGCGTCAAGTGCCACGTGACCTATGATGTCATCGTGTCGATTCATGGCAGTTTTAAGAACCCACAGCTCACACTAGCCTAGCCTACAATACCTAAGAATAGAATATAAACTACATAGGCCTAGCTATTTCCACATGGTATCCCCCTTAGAATTTATAACTTGATTTCTGTATTGCCAGTAATGCCTTTGCGCAAAAAAATAATATAAAACCTGTTGTTTTCTGAACTCTAACCTACAGTGCTCAGAGTTCAGCAAAACAAACAACTGAAACCAGCTGGCATAGAAAAAAGGTTTCAGACATGTTGTAGTTTGTTGGTTTGTGGAGATGGTGGCACAACTGATAATTTTGAAGATTTTAAAACCAGCTCCCTCCACTCCCCAGGGTCCGCCTCCCCGTAGTACGTCATTCCACCCAGAATCTTCAGTTGTGCCCCCAGCGTCCACAGGACTAGGGACAGGTCAAGGTGAAGGTGGTGGTGATCGTGGGGGGGGGGGGGGGATAAAGATAGGTCTTTTGTTTCTGATTAAAAAAAAACCCAAAACACAAACTCTGTAAACTGCTGCTAAAGATTTACAGTTACAGCTATCAAAGATCATTTGTAATCAGGATACTCAACTGCCATGGAAAGCTTGTAAAATGCTATATTATAAGCTCAAAAATAAATGCAAGTTTTTTTAAAATGTACTTGTTGCATTTTTTGTTATTTCTATTTTTGAAAAAAGCTTTCCTTGCTACAATTTTTAGTATTAGCGATGATAGGAAGGAAATAAATGATATATCAGGAATTATTAGTATTATTTATTTTATATATTCATTATTTATTTATTATTATTATTATTATTTTATTATTATTATTGTTGTTGTTGTTGTTGTTATCATTTAGATTCTATGAGTAGTAGTAGTAGTATAGTAGTAGTAGTAGTAGTAGTAGTAGTAGTAGTAGTAGTAGTAGTAGTAGTATTGTTGATGTTATGATTTGTTATTACTGTTGTAGACATCATCATCAATAATAACAATTATAATATTCCTCCTTTATTTTCATGTCTTTTTATTATCATTGTCCTTATGAAGAGAGAGAGAGAAGAGAGAGAGAGAGAGGAGGAGAGAGAGAGGAGAGAGAGAGAGAGAGAGAGAGAGAGGAGAGAGAGAGAGAGAGAGAGAGAGAGAGAGATGAAGATGAGTGAGATGAGTGAGTGAGGAGAGTGAGAGACAGAGAGAGCGTGAGAGAGAGAGAGAGTGAGGAGATGAGAGAGAGTGAGAGAGAGAGAGAGAGAGAGAGAGAGAGAGAGAGAGAGAGAGAGAGAGAGAGAGGAGAGAGAGAGAGAGAGGAGATGAGGAGTGAGGAGATGAGAGTGAGATGAGAGAGAGAGAGAGAGAGAGTAGAGAGAGTAGAGGATGAGGAGAGTGAGAGAGGAGAGAGGGGTGAGAGAGAGAGAGGAGAGAGGAGAGAGAGAGAGAGGAGAGAGAGAGAGAGAGAGAGGGGGGGGAGAGAGAGGAGAGAGAGAGAGAGAGAGAGAGAGAGAGAAGAGAGGAGAGAGAGAGAGAGAGAGAGAGAAGACAGGACAGACAGACACAACAGACACACAGACAGACAGAGACAGACAGAGCAAGCAAGAGAGCGAGCGAGCAAGGAGAGGAGGGAGCAGAGAGAGAGAGAGAATGAGAGCAAGAGAGAGAGACAGAGAAGGGGGGGAGAGGGGGGTAAAGAGACAGGAGACAGGAGATAAAGTAAGAGAGAGAGAGACAGAAAGAGAGAGCAGGACACAGAGAGAGAGAGAGAGAGAGAGAGAGAGAGAGAGAGAGAGAGAGAGAGAGAGAGAGAGAGAGAGAGAGAGGAGAGAGAGAGAGAGGAGAGAGAGAGAGAGAGAGAAGAGAGAGAGAGAGAGAAAGAAGAGATGGGGGCATAGAGAGAGACAGAGAGACATAGCAAGAGAGATAGAGAGGGGGGGGGGAGGGTAGTCCTCTAGAGACAGAGAGACAGAGAAAGAAGCGAGAGAGAGAGAGAGAGAGAGAAGAGAGAGGAGGAGGGTAGAGAGACAGAGGAGAGGAGGGGAGGGTAGAGAGAGAGAGGAGGAAAGAGAGGGGGGGAGAGAGAGGGGGGGAGAAGAGAGAGAGAGAGAGAGAGAGAGAGAGAGAGAGAGAGAGAGAGAGAGAGAGGAGAGAGAGAGAGATGAGAGAGAGAGAGGAGAGAGAGAGAGAGAGGAGAGATACGAATACGAATACGAATACGAAATGCTTATTCAGATTAGGCTATAGCCTAGCCCCCAACTGAAGGGATGATCATTTAAATACCAATCTAAATCATTGCATTTTCAATCAGAAAATATAACACCAAATCATATCATAGCATGTAATACCTTACTACATAGCAGCATCCAGTCTTTTAAGGCTTTATAAATGTACAATGCCAAGTTGTTCAACACATTTTCATTTTTTGATGCCATAAGTACATTGAAGCGGAAACGACACGGATCTTTATTTAAAATTTTGGTTGGATATATTTGATCCTCAGCTCATAAACAACAGGACAACATAACACAAAGTGTATTTCATTTTCTTCTGAGTTATGGCATAGACGGCATATTGTTTTATCTGTTAACCTGTTGTATCTAACCGATGACTTGCAATAGCTGATACACCAAATCTAAATTTTGTCAAAGCACTTTTAACATATCTGTTCATTTCATTTCCTGGTATATGGTTCAACACTATTTGTAACTTTAAACATACTATATTCCCTAAATCTACTACTGTTTTCTACATGGTCATGCCAGTCCTACCCCTGCAGTCAATGATTCTTTGTTTGAAACATTTAATAAAGCTCCCAACATCCTCAACACCCTGATTATCCAAACATATGCAACTCCATAAGTACTTAGACACATCGCACATTTGTAGCCCAAGTCTTCTTACCGTTAACATCCAGTTATATAGCATCTTATAAGCTCTGCTTGGCAGTCTATGATTTTCCAGTCTCATTATCCTAAGCCAGTACTTAATGCATTTACATAAGAATTAAGATATATTGGGTATCTTCCAACTTCTCCATAAATAAGATCATTAGGAGTTCGATTGTAACATTCATAAAACGTTTCATGGCAAACAAATGAAGCCTTTCAATCTGATTTCGTTTTCAAAAGCCCATATTTCGGCACCATACTGTAAAATAGATTGAACCTGAGAATCGAACAATTTTACAAATACTTTCAATGAACTGCAATCAAGTCTATAAATAACTTTGAGAATAACAAGTACTGCTCTTTTTGCTCTATTCATTAAATCCTGGCATGCAAAAGTAAAACTTAGTTTAGTTGAAAAAATATTCCAAGATATTTATAAGCATTTACTACTTTAACAATTTCAGAGTTGTATTTCCAATGCTCATGACTGGCTAGATATCCCCCCTTACGAAAGACAATAATATTTGTTTTCTCCATATTTACCTTTAACTCCAATCTCGTTGCTGCATGATACAAACTGTTCATCTGTCTTTGTAAGCCTACAACAGTTGTTGATACTTAAACTGTCCATCGAAAGCCCTAGCTCATGAATATCTTCTTTCAGGTCACGGTTTGACTCCTTCAGCTCTGACATGTCTCTTCTCACGTTTTCAAATTTGTTGTTCCTGTCCGCCCTCATATCTGCTAGCATTTCTTTCACTGAAGTATCTTCCCAGCATTTCTCACCTGCTGCCTGCCCACTACTGCTTGTCCCTCGCTGTCCTCCAATTCTCAGAGTTTGTCTGGCTTCATGTGGTCTGCTTTGGGAGGGCCAGGGTTCACGTTCGATGTCTCCACACTGAATGGCTAAATTGCCATGTGTAAGGCAAAAAGAGGACGCACACCTGTCATAGCACCGTCACACGGCCGTTCGTCTAATGTCAACTACGCCATTAAAACATGGCTGCTTTGAATTTCGCCCGTTTCAGCATGAATCCTGTTAAAACGTGGCAAAAAACCACGCACGTGACCGAAACACTATCGGGGGAAACCGGCATAGTTCACCAGCTACCCACAGGCACAGTATCGAGTACTAGGCGATGCCTAAAATAGTCCAATTTGACAAAATTACCAGAGTCGTGAAACACACACCTGTTGACAAGGTCACCTTCGACCCCAGAGAGAAGAGAGAGAGGAGAAGAGAGGAGAGAGGAGTGAGAGAGGAGAGAGAGAGAGGAGAGAAGAGAAAGAGGAGAGAGAGAGAGATGAGAGAGAGAGGGAGAGAGAGAGAGAGAGAGAGAGGAGAGAGAGAGAGAGAGAGAGGAGAGGAGAGAAGAGACGAGAGAGAGAGCAGAGCAGGACAGACAGAAGCAGGACAAGACAGACAGAGAGAGAGAGAGAGAGAGAAGAGAGAGAGAGAAGAGAGAGAGAGAGAGAGAGAGAGAGAGAGAAGAGAGAGAGAGAGAGAGAGAGAGAGAGAGAGGAAGAGAGAGAGGGGAGAGCAGAGAGAGAGAGAGAGAGAGAGAGAGAGTGAGAGGAGAGAGAGGAGAGAGAGAGAGAGAGAGAGAGAGAGAGAGAGGAGAGAGAGGAGAGAGAGAGAGAGAGGATGAGAGAGAGAGGAGAGAAGAGAGAGGAGAGAGAGAGAGAGGAGAGAGGAGGGAGGAGAGACGAGAGGAAGAGAGAGAGAAGGAGAGCAGAGAGAGAGAGAGAGAGAGAGAGAGAGAGAGAGAGAGAGGGAGAGGAGGAGAGAGGAGAGAGAAGAGAGAGAGAGAGAGAGAAGAGAGCAGAGAGAGAGAGTATCGAGAAAGAGCAGAAGGAGAGAAGAGAGAGAGAGAGAGAGAGAGGAGGAGAGGATAGGAGGAGAGACGAGAGAGAAGTAGAGAGGAGAGAGAGAGAGGAGGAGAGAGTGATGAGAGAGAGAGAGAGAGAGAGAGAGAGAGAGAGAGAGAGAGAGAGAGAGAGAGAGAGAGAGAGAGAGAGAGAGAGAGAGAGAGAGAGAGAGATGAGAGAGTGAGAGAGAGAGAGAGAGAGAGAGAGAGAGAGCAAGAGAGAGAGAGAGAGAGAGAGAGAGAGAGGGGGGGGGGGGAGGAGAGAGGAGAGAGAAGAGAGAGGAGGGCGAGTAAGAGAGCCAGCAAGAGAGAGTATCAATCAAAATACAATTTAGCTTTTTTTTTACTTTTGAATACAATTCTTTAAACACCCACCCCTAAATGATATTTTGACATAACAATCCATTCCTTCTATTAATAGAACGAAAAATATATGTGGAGAGAGAGAGAGACAGAGACAGAGACGAGAATGACAGAGAGAATGTTTCAAAAGATTCATGTAGGCCTACTTATAGAGGCACTTCAAGTGCAGACCTGCAAATACCCTAACTCCCTTTGTGTATATAACACATGCAGAAGATCAAATACACACGATCAAGTTCCTGTAATTCATGTCAGGCTTGGTGGGTTATGGAAACACAAGCATACACATTACACTTACGCCTACTTGCCTCTAACTCTGAATACAGCTACCTTCATATGGCCACAAACGGTAGGATATGGAAAGTCTCAATATTAGCAAATCTCTACACTCTAGCCGTAAAACAAAAAACCCCACTAATATTCATGTTTCATGTACCAAAAACAGTACAATTTCAGAAGCCTCGCGTAAAGTCCAGGAAAATTCAGAGGATTCAACAGACCATTCACACACACTGTGGAGGAAGAGCTGTGGGGCCATAGCTGTAGCCTACTTTCAGCCACAGGTTTACAACTTGCGCCCATGGTGGATCACGTGACGATGACGTCACTGTCGCCACCCACTTCTGGGTAACCTTTTGATCGTGCTTCTGCGATAGTGTAGCCTACCAAGGGCAATAAATTGGCAAGAAAATAAACCTGGAAACCCTCCTGCAATGAAAGTCTTAACGTTTTCCATTGAGTGTGAATTATGTATCATATTGTGGCAGTCACGGACATAACACAAAATACCTCACTGCTCAGATAGCTGTTTAGTCCATAATCAGATAATTACCTTCGCCTGGGGATGCAGGGGGTGGGGGGGGGGGTGGGGGGTGTCACTATAAATAGCATCCCCACTTCCTAATTCTATGCTAGGATTCCCTCTTTTCTATCCCTCTGTTTCTGCCTTGTTCCTTTCCTGCTTGTCGCCTCTTTGTTTATCTTCTGCCTTATTGGTCCATTCTCCCGCCTCTTTTTTTCTAGAAAGCTTAAAAAAAATCTCCCCCTGCCTAAGTTGGATGTGTTGAGCCTGACTAACTAGGCCCTTAACGGCAGCTCAACGCTTTTTCGCTCATGTGACACTAGATAACAATAGTTGCTGTCTAAACATTTTTCACTTCGCCACAAGTGCAGCGCCTGCCCTGTATTATATATATATATATATATATATATATATATATATATATATATATATATATATATATATATATATATAATATATATACAACCACGAGCCGTCCTGGGGACTCTAACTCCCCGATTCTTTTCCTCAGGGATGGTGTCTTAAACACACCTGTGTACATGCTGGTTTTGTATAATTTTGTCATCCGCTCCTACCGGCACACAATGAATGGCATTCTCTTCCGAAAGGCGGAACAGAGTTTTAACGTGTGCGCAAGATGTTCTGCGTGCGTTCGCACACGGCGCCTCGGTTTATAGTCTCATCGGAATAACTGACATCCCCACTGACACCTCCAGACACTTGTAGAAAGGCGCTCAAGGTAGGCGAGCAAAAAGACCCCCCCCTCGACCCCCCCCCCCCCCCCCCCCCCCCGTATTTCACGGAGGGACTTCATGATGATGGGATGGTTGACGATGCAGTCCCTTAATTAATCCGAACACTCATTTTCTTTTATTTTATCTTATACCACTTTTTAAGTCGAGGCAGATTTCTCTGCGTGAAATTAGTGCTGTACTCCCTGGGGCGAGCACGTCGCCACAAGAGCAGCGCCATCCATTATTTTATTCATTCTTTTTTTGTTTTTCCTGTCTGCAGCTATAATTATTTGTTTCCTGATCAGAATGGCATTTTCCTACCTATTTTGCCAGGGACAACTCTCTTGTTATCAAGGTTTATTTTCCCGTGCGTCCAAAACTTATGTGTAACACACGGGACCTCGGTTTATCGACTCATCGGAAAGACTAGCTCCCAGACCACCACTCAAGGTCTAATTAATGGTTTGGGGTGGGGGGGGGGGGGGGGAGAGAAGTTTCGGGGCCCAAACAGGTAAAAGTACCAAACACTTCCGACCCCGAATTTTCGCTTTCTACGCAGGTGCGTTGTTACTTCTAGACCACTGAACATCACAGAAGACGAGGCAGCCATATAATAATAATAATAATAATAATAATAATAATAATAATAATAATAATAATACTGATGATGATGATGATGATAATAACAATAACAATAAGGATAATAATAATAATAATAATAATAATAATAATAATAATAATAATAATAATAATATAATAATGACGACCCCCAACGGGGGCGTTTCCCCCTGTACCCCCACAGGGGGAAAACCTCCAGACCCCCCCCCCCCTTATCAAGTAATAGGTCGGGCCCTGGGTTTTTTTCCCCCCTACCATTCAATTCTTACTAGTGTCAAAACTTATGATAAATCCATGAGAATAACCACCATTCCTTCTGGGATTATCATAGTGTAGAAAATATCAATCACCCTGCGCTTAATATATCATTTTCTGGCAAAAAAAACAATAAACAGGTAATCAAGTAGTAGTAGTAGGCACCCATCAGTCTTGGAAGACTATGGAGTTGCGCTCTAGTCTTTACAGCGCAAAGCCTGGGTAAGTAAATATGGAAGGCAAGCTGTTATCCATGCAGCAGACCCCCCACCCCCCCTCTCCACGCCACTGGAATGATCCATGCACACCAACAAACATTGTAAAGTAAATAAATAGTGGTGTAAAGTACACAGTTACTTTGGTGCAGAAGAGATATAAGGACGACGATGATGAAGAAAACGAGACTAGGCTTGCTCGACATTTTCACACAACCGTTTGCTGGGACAGTGCGATCAGAGTGAAAAACCTAGGAGGAATCGTCTTGTCTATAATACCGCTACACTCACACACCCTAAACTACACAACATGCAAACTTGACAGCGTCAAGTGCCACGTGACCTATGATGTCATCGTGTCGATTCATGGCAGGTTTAAGAACCCACAGCTCACACTAGCCTAGCCTACAATACCTAAGAATAGAATATAAACTACATAGGCCTATTTCCACATGGTATCCCCCTTAGTATTTATAACTTGATTTCTGTGTTGCCAGTAATGCCTTTGCGCAAAAAAATAATATAAAAACCTGTTGTTTTCTGAACTCTAACCTACAGTGCTCAGAGCTCAGCAAAACAAACAACTGAAACCAGCTGGCATAGAAAAAGGTTTCAGACATGTTGTAGTTTGTTGGTTTGTGGAGATGGTGGCACAACTGATAATTTTGAAGATTTTAAAACCAGCTTCCTCCACTTCCCACGGTCCGCCTCCCCGTAGTACGTCATTCCACCCAGAATCTTCAGTTGTGCCCCCAGTGTCCACAGGACTACGGGACAGGTCAAGGTGAAGGTGGTGGTGATCGTGGGGGGGGGGGGGGGGATAAAGATAGGTCTTTTGTTTCTGATTTTAAAAAAAACCCAAAACACAAACTCTGTACACTGCTGCTAAAGATTTACAGTTACAGCTATCAAAGATCATTTGTAATCAGGATACTCAACTGCCATCGAAAGCTTGTAAAATGCTATAAGCTCAAAAATAAATGCAAGTTTTTTTTAAAATGTACTTGTTGCATTTTTTTCGTTATTTCTATTTTTGAAAAAAGCTTTCCTTGCTACAATTATAGTATTAGCGATGATAGGAAGGAAATAAATTATAATCAGGAATTATTAGTATTATTATTTTTATCATCATCATCATCATCATCATCATATCATCATTATTATTATTATTATTATTATTATTATTATTATTATTATTGTTGTTATCATTTAGATTCTATGAGTAGTAGTAGTAGTAGTAGTAGTAGTAGTAGTAGTAGTAGTAGTAGTAGTAGTAGTAGTATTGTTGATGTTATGATTTGTTATTACTGTTGTAGACATCATCATCAATAATAACAATTATATTATTCCTCCTTTATTTTCATGTCTTTTTATTATCATTGTCCTTAGAGAGAGATGAGAGAGAAGAAGAGAGAGAGAGATGAGGTAGGATAGAGTGAGAGGTAGAGTGATGAGAGAGTAGAGGAGGTGAGATGTGAGTGGAGTGAGTGAGTAGAGAAATGAGAAGTGAGAGAAGAGTAGAGTAGGAGTATGAGTAAAGTTGAGAAGATAGAGTAGAAGTAGAGTAGAGAGAAGATGACGTAGATGAGAGAGAGAGAGAGAGAGAGAGAGAGAGAGAGAGAGAGAGAGAGAGAGAGAGAGGGGGAGGAGAGAGAGAGAGGAGAGATGAGGATGAGAGAGAGTAGAAGAGAGGAGGTGAGGAGAGAGGAGGAGAGAGAGAGAGAGAGAGATGAGAGAGAGAGAGAGGAGAGAGAGAGAGAGGGGAGGAGGGAGAAGAGAGCAGAGAGACAGACAGACAGACAGACAGACAGACAGACAGATGACAGACAGAGCAAGCAAGAGAGCGAGCGAGCAAGAGAGAGAGGAGGGAGAGAGAGAGAGACAGAGATAGCAAGAGAGAGAGAGAGCAAGAGAGAGAGAAGAGAAGGGGGGAGAGGGGGTAAAGAGACAGAGAGACAGAGAGATAAAGTAGAGAGAGAGAGAGAGAGGAGAGAGCAGGACAGAGAGAGAGAGAGAGAGAGAGGAGAGAGAGAGAGGAGAGAGAAGAGAGAGAGAGAGAGAGAGAGAGAGGGAGAGAGACAGAGAGAGGGGATAGAGAGAGACGAGAGAGACAAGCAGAGAGAGAGGAGAGGGGAGAGGAGAGAGACAGAGAGACAAAGAAAGAGAAGAGAGAGGAGCAAGACAGATAGAGGGGGATAGAGAGAGACAGAGAGACATAGCAGAGAGATAGAGAGGGGGGGGGATGTTAGAGAGAGAGAGGCAAAGAGAAGAAAGGAGAGAGAGAGAGAGAGGGGGGGGGAGAGAGACAGAGAGAGAGGGGGGAGAGAGAGGGGGGGAGAGAGGGGGGGGAGAAAGAGGAGAGAGAGAGAGAGAGAGAGAGAGAGAGAGAGAGAGAGAGAGAGAGAGAGAGAGAGAGAGAGAGAGAGAGGAGAGAGAGAGAGAGAGAGAGGAATACGAATACGAAATGCTTATTCAGATTAGGCTATAGCCTAGCCCCCAACTGAAGGGATGATCATTTACATACCAATGTAAATCATTGCATTTTCAATCAGAAAATATAACACCAAATCATATCATATTATGTAATACCTTACTACATAGCAGCATCCAGTCGTTTTAAGGCTTTATAAATATACAATGCCAAGTTGTTCAACACATTTCATTTTTTGATGCCATAAGTACATTGAAGCGGAAACCACACGGATCTTAATATTTTTTTGGTTGGATATATTTGATCCTCAGCTCATAAACAACAGGACAACATAACACAAAGTGTATTTCATTTTCTTCTGAGTTATGGCAGAGACGGCATATTGTTTTATCTGTTAACCTGTTGTATCTAAACCGATGACTTGCAATAGCTGATACACCAAATCTAAATTTTGTCAAAGCACTTTTAACATATCTGTTCATTTCATTTCCGGTATATGGTTCAACACTATTTGTAACTTTAAACATACTATATTCCCTAAATCTACTACTGTTTTCTACATGGTCATGCCAGTCCTGCCACCTGCAGTCAATGATTCTTTGTTTGAAACATTTAATAAAGCTCCCAACATCCTCAACACCCTGATTATCCCAAACATATGCAACTCCATAAGTACTTAGACACATCCGCACATTTGTAGCCCAAGTCTTCTTACCGTTAACATCCAGATTATATAGCATCTTATAAGCTCTGCTTGGCAGTCTATGATTTTCCAGTCTCATTATCCTAAGCCAGTACGTAATGCATTTCACATAAGAATTAAGATATATTGGGTATCTTCCAACTTCTCCATAAATAAGATCATTAGGAGTTCGATTGTCAACATTCATAAAAGGTTTCATGGGAAACAAATGAATCCTTTCATTCTGATTTTCGTTTTCAAAAGCCCATATTTCGGCACCATACTGTAAAATAGATTGAACCTGAGAATCGAACAATTTTACAAATACTTTCAATGAATTGCAATCAAGTCTATAAATAACTTTGAGAATAACAAGTACTGCTCTTTTTGCTCTATTCATTAAATCCTGGCATGCAAAAGTAAAACTTAGTTTAGTTGAAAAAAATATTCCAAGATATTTATAAGCATTTACTACTTTAACAATTTCAGAGTTGTATTTCCAATGCTCATGACTGGCTAGATATCCCCCCTTACGAAAGACAATAATATTTGTTTTCTCCATATTTACCTTTAACTCCAATCTCGTTGCTGCATGATACAAACTGTTCATCTGTCTTTGTAAGCCTACAACAGTTGTTGATACTTAAACTGTCGATGGAAAGCCCTAGCTCATGAATGTCTTCTTTCAGGTCACGGTTTGACTCCTTCAGCTCTGACATGTCTCTTCTCATGTCTTCAAATTTGTTGTTCATGTCCGCCCTCATATCTAGATATCTGCTAGCATTTCTTTCACTGAAGTATCTTCCCAGCATTTCTCACCTGCTGCCTGCCCACTACTGCTTGTCCGTTGCTGTCCTCCACTTCTCAGAGTTGTCTGCTTCATGGGGTCTGGCTTTGGAGGGCCAGGATTCAGTTCGATGTCTCCACACTGATGGATCAAATTGCCCATGTAGAGCAGAAAGAGGAGCACACCTGTCATAGCACTGTCACACCCTGTCCGTAATGTCAACACGCGTAAAAACATGGCAGCTTTGAATTTCGCCCGTTTCAGATGTAAGCCTGGTAAACGGGCAAAAACCCACCGCACACCGACCGAAACACTATCGGGAAACCGGTATAATGCACCAGCTACCCACAGGCACAATATCAGTACTTGAAGATGACTATAAATAATCCAATTTGACAAAAAATACCAGAGCTCGTGAACTCACACCTGTTCTTGACAAGTTCACTTTGACCCC
>CM060341.1:467286-476893 GCA_030674155.1 Stramonita haemastoma
GTGAGAGTAGGCTAGTTTTCTCCACACAACACACACATCCCCCCCTCCCCCCCCCTGTGAAAGACTTAATGAATTTGAACACACACACACACACAATACTACGCCCTAGGCCCTCTGTATCTCTTGAGCTCAAATCTCGTCAAGGTCCTTACGCTCGCTCTCTCATGGTTCTCACAGTGTGTCACAGGGAGTGCTTTAGAGGGTGTCACCGATAAATGTGGACCACTAGGCTAACACCCGTGTAACGTAAGGCTTTACGTATCTGGGTCATAAGGGTAGCTGCTGATACGCTAATACCGTGTCTTCTGTTTATTACAGTCTTGTTGTTTGGTTATTATTGTTGTTAATTGAAGGTGTTTCTTAAATTGATGTAATCCCTGATTAGGGCGGGTACTGGATGTAAAAAAAAAAAGCACATGAGTGCTTATTAATTATCCTTGAATAAAAGAATTTGATTAATTTGATTGATTTGTAGATGGGAAGGAAGGAGGGAAAATCACACCACCAGTCAGCAACACATGTAGCAGCTGGCGTAAAAAAAAGGCGCCTTCTTTGGTAGCAGACATTCATCTGATCAAGTAGACGATGGATTGAATGTTACTGTATTTGAAGTGGAAAAAATTGAAGGTTAAATGTTAATTGAGTCAGATATTAAAAGCGGAGAAGGAAGGAAATTATGCAGTTTGGTTATAAGAGTGACCCAGAAAATAACGTAGTCTAAGAGAAGGAACAGTTCTGTTTTCTATGACTGCTGCTTTTGATTATGGTACGTAAGGTTGCAGCAATAAGAGGGAAAATGTTTCAAGACCTCGATCTCTATCTTGGTTATGATTTGGAAAGATGAGGTTGTATAACAATATCAAAAGCTTTGCTTTAGTCAAAAGTGGTGATGAACACTTCCCGTTCAGTGTTTCTTACTTTTTCATGAAGTATTTTTACATGGGGGGGGGGGGGGGGGGGGGAGTGCTGGATAGCTCAGTGGTCAGAGCGCTACCTTTCCCCCAGTCAAGTTAAACAGCGTTGAGCGTGGTTACCAGTTGGATGGGTGACTGTTTGGGGCGTCTTGGCTTCAGTACAGTCCCCCAGTTCACCCAGCTGTAAATGGGTGCCTGCCCTCTTCAGGGTCAGGGAAGGTAAAACAGCGAGGGAGAGGAGATGGGCGCCGCCATCAATGCTGGCCCCAGAGAAGCTGAGGTCTCTGACACCTCGCTCCCCTACGACCGCCTAGATTATGGGACACGTACCTTAATTTTCACATGACTTTTATTCTTTTTTTCCCTTCTTTTATATCGAGGATATTGGGATAAACACTCTTGTGCTTTTTTACATCCAGTCTCCGTGTGTATGCAGTTTTGTAAATGTCATCTGTTCCCACCGGCACACGATGGCCTAACTCTTACGAAAAGTGGAACAGGATTTAACGTGTGCGCAAGGTGTTCTGCGTGCGTTCACACATGGGGCCTCGGTTTATAGTCTCATCCGAAGGACTTTTGGGGAGAGTGGAGCCAGCACTGATGTTAACTCAAAGAGGAAAATCTCCTCGAACGGGAATCGAACCGGGTCGTCAAATTGCGAGCGCAATGTTCTGACCACTAGGCTATCCCGTCCCCGCATGTCAGTGGTTCTTCTGTTGGCCTTGTAGTCAGCTTGATAACTGGATCACTCTTCTGCTTTGGGTTTAATTAAACTGTGATGGATAAGGAGAAGCAGCATTTTTCCAGCATGACTCACTCACTCACTCACTTTCTCAGTCCCATGTCCCAAAGGACGTAGGGGGGACATGAGAGAAGACGCAACAGCATGACTAATGGGAGTAATTGTCCTACAATGTTTGTAGTCCTTGATGTTCAGATGATGCATCATCCTGTTTTATATGACACATAGACTCTTCAGTCATCATAGTGCAGTAGTGTAGGCATTGGCTTCTAGGCTCTTGGTTGAAAGGCACTGGCTCAAGTAAAAAAAAAAAAAAGGGGGATTTTTTTAAACATAGGTTTTACCTTGAGTGAGTGTGCTATGGGCTCCATAGGAGGACTAGGACCACTCAGTAGAGCATCTATAGAGACCTGACTACCCTTTATACATAAGATTGTCAATGAGCAGTTTGTCATTCTCAGATGTCCTTCATAAGACTGTAAACCGAGGCCACGTGTGCGAACGCACGCAGAACATCTTGCGCACACGTAAAATCCTGTTCCGCTTTTCGTACGAGTAGGCCATTGTGTGCCGGTGGGAACAGATGACAAGATTTACAAAACTGTATACACACGGGGACTGGTTATAAAAAAGCATATGAATGCTTATTCCTTTATCCTCGATATAAATAAAATCAAAAAGAAAGAAAGAATGGGAAGATTAAGACCACCCAGCTGAGCATCTATAGAAACCTGTCTAACCTTTATACCTGAGATTGTCCATGAGCAGTTTGTCATTCTCAGAAGGATAAATTTCAGTTCTTTTGCCTCCACTTCACATTTTCTTCTTTAATAGTATGGAAGAATTTTTTTCCCAAAGTTTGCATTTTCACACACACACACACACGCACGCACGCTGCGCGCGCGACACGACACGACAGACACGACCCACACGCCAACGACACCACACGACACACCGACACGACACGACACAAACGACACACCACGACACACACCAACACCACACACACAACAACACACACAACACACCGACACGATACACAGACACGACACGACACGACACGACACGACACGACACGACACGACATACAACGCAACGCAACGCAACGCAACACACCACACCACACCACACCACACCACACCACACCACCACACCACACACACCACACACACACACACACACACACACACACACACACACACACACACACACACACACACAACACAAAAAACAAACACAACGTAGAGGATTGCTGCCATCATGACAATCTTTATTTTCAAAATTTGTTATGCATATTGCAGAAAACGTTTCACTTGTACTTTTGTGAAAATATCATTTAATGACATATCTTAAAATAACGGTTTTAAAGCTCAATGTTATAGCTAGTTTTGATAAGTATCGAAAAAAAATCAAATCAAAGAAATCAATGTTCACACCTAAAAAACCCAACAACAACACACTCCCCAAGCTTTTAAATGCAATGTCCTCATTGCATGTCTACAGTCCTCATCAACAACATAGCCTGACAGAGAAACTGAGAACCAACCAATCTGAGAAACCTCTAAAACAAAACTCATGAAAACTCTCAGATTTCCCATCTAGGCCTGTACCAGCTAGGCCTACTTCAAAACCAACAATTCCACAACAGGCTTCAAAATTAACAACACTAGATTTACCCAACAAAATACTATTTGCCATACTCATCATATTCTATCAGCTTCCTCATAGCCTCCTGTGTTACCATTAATAAACACAAAAATTCAATGACAAATGCCAACCAGCATAATGTAAAACCATATGCAAAAAATCACAATAACCTTCAAAATCAAACAATTTGCAACAGAAAAGTAACATAAAACATTCATTGTTACATCAACACATCCTGAAAGGAAAAGAACAAAACATTCATAGTTACTACAACTGCAAATGCCAACCTAGTAACTACAACCACACATCAGCTAGCACATGCTGCAGCCCTGATAGGAATGCCATTTTTCCTACTTGCCATAAACCTATCTCTGCATGGCAAAGGCTCTTTCCTGAACCATTTTCCTCTGTCAGGAACCTTATGGGACAAACCCACATCAGACCTTGAAACACCATGTTTTTCTCCTTTCGGATGAGATAAAACACCATGCAAACCTACACCAACTGGTTTGCACAAAGATCCCAAAGATCTTGTTTCAGTCACAATGGCGGACAATTTCTCACTTTGTCCACTACTTCTCCCTGATGGAGAACAACCAGAAATGACTGGTTTGGGTGAAATGGGCAGCAGCACCCATCCACCCTCCTGTGACTCATCCTCCATGCTAGAAGCTAGCAGAGGATTCCTGCTTGTCTTATCTAAAGACACATCAGTCAACGCTTTAAAACCTTTTACATCAACATTCTGGGGGTTTGAATCTCTCTGAACCGGGACTTTGACAGATTCATTCTTGTTTGTCTCATGCTTCTTTTTCCTCTTATTCGTTTCCTTTTCTTGCGTGGAAACTTTTCACCCACAACAGCTAACATAGACTGTTGTGACATGAAGTGGTACAAAATACAAACAATAACCGAGAATAAAGTGCAACAAACATTGTGCCTAAACTCCCCAAACTTTTAAAGGCCATGTCCTCTTTACATGCTTAAAACCCAAACAAGCAGTAACCAAAACGCAACATGCTTAAAGTCAACTCTCCTGACACAATAACACCAAACAATAGTTTGGAGTTGACAGCTAAAAGCTTTTCAAAACCACCCAAATTAGATGAACTATACTAGCTACTTTAAATCAACCTATTACCAACCAGATACAAGCTTTACAAATTGGTTGGTATCCACCCTCCAAGAGCCTTCTCCTACTCTATCTGATTAGCTCATCTGATTTGGGGGAACACCTTAGAGATATGGAAAATAGGGGTTCCAGGCCACCCCCTAATGAGGCGGGTCTAACACACACACACACACACACACACACAAAATTCCCCACCCCCTAAAAAAAAAAAAAATTCCCACATTCCTGCCCCCCCCCAGAGCAGCTTAAAAAAAAAATGAGGGTATGAAGAAAAAAGAAAAAATTGCGAAAAAATCTCTATTTACATCTACACTCATTTTATTGCATAGGTACTGGGATTTTTTTAAAACCCTAAAAAATAACATTTAAAAATGTTGCGTGGAGCAACTTTGATAGCACCTACTAAATGTATTGCTGTTGAACTTAAATATCTAGCAGATACTCAAGACTTTGATAGTGATGGAGAGATTGGAGCTATGTATGGATTTGAATATACTGATGATGGTTATTATAAGCGAAGTGAAATAAGCAATCCCAAAAATCCAAAACTTGAGCAACTACGGAATGTAGTTGTAGTTGCGGAAGACATTGATAACTTTGAATACAAACTAGTGCAACTCCTAATGATAACAAATGGCACCTTGTTCCTATAATTGATTGGAACATCAAGTTTGAATTTTTAAGTCCATACGTTTATTTTAGCAATTTTGAAAAAACTTTTAGAAAGGCGTTGAACTCTGGTCCCTTACATATCAGTCTTGTACCAATGAATCAAAGCAGGGGTGAAATTGAAATAAATGCTTTTAAGCAGAGGCAATACCTCCTACATAGAAAAGATTCTGTTGATAAAAATGCCACCACAAAATTACAGTTTATTCCTCAAATACCTTTACCTAGTACATTCACTATGATATTTGATATTTCTGATAGAGCGCAGAGCCCAAAACCTGGTGAGGTTGTTGGTGTTAGTGGCAATCTAATGAAAGGAATAGCTATTGCTTGGCAACAATTAGATGTTGAAGCACTTAGAATTACTGTCGCTATTCAAAGTGATGGTAATCAATTCAAATCTGTTTCTTCCGGTGACAATGTAATTATAAACGTTAATACGCAACAACTAACAGAATTATCTTATATTAACCTTACTCATCTAGATCTCATTGGATTTTATTATACTGATAATGTGTTGTTGACAGCATTTTTACAGATGGTGACTAGACTAGAGTAACCTTCTTAATACCTTAATAACAACTTAGGTAAAAAAACCACAAAAAAAACACCCTGGGGTACAGAGAAAGTGAAAAAAAGGGAACAGTGATATGGAGCAAAGTTGAAAAACCTTCACCAGAATATTTTCCCTTAAAAAATGATCATCATAGTTTTAATAATAACATTCATTACGGCTTTTATATATTTAACATATGGAAGAAGAGATGTTAGAAAGATTATCTCTGAAGAAGTTGAAGATGCAATTAATTTCAAATATATACCAAAGGAAAAAAATAAAAGAAGTTAGAGATTTATTAGAAGCACCTAAAGATCGAACAAATGCAAATGAAACATGTAATTATTCAAATAATCATTTCATAATTTATGGTGCAAGTGGCACAGGAAAATCATATTGGTTAAAAAAGAATTATTTAGAAAAATTTAATATTACAAAGTATTTTGTTTATTCTCCTCATCAAGATGAATGGAATAAACATAGAATAATTAATAAGTTAGAAGAAATTAGAAACATAAATAATGCAACTATAGTATTAGATGACGTAGAAAATAAAATAAGAAATTCAAATATAAAAAATGATTTCTTTTTGAATGGAAGACATAGAAATATTCAATGTATCATAATAGCTCACACTACAAAAATTATTTCTAATCAAATAAGACAGAACATTCATAACATTTTAATTACAACGAATAATACTCCGAGTTTTATAGACAATTAAAAGAAGTCTATGGAATCAATGAACAAATTGAGAATATTAATTTAGAATATGGTATGATTTTATATGAATTACCTAAAAGAAAAATAACAATAGCTGATAAAGATGGTAAATAATAAGAAATAATGAAGAGTATAACATAGAGAGGTATAAAGATATATATTATAAGTTCACTGATGAAGAAAAAGAAGAAATTAAAGAATATTTGGAATTAACTTCAATAGTTCCTATTGATATTCCTTTACATTTAGTTCCATATTACAAAGTAAAGTACTTTTTATCAAAAGGAATAGATCAAAATATAATGAAAATGAAAAAAGTATATTCAGGTAATCAAAACTTTTCTGATGTAAGTTCTTTTATTGAACAAACACCTAAATACTTAAATAAATTAGACAAAACAATAGCTACAACAAAGAATATTTATAATAACGCAAAATTGTCCTAATATAAATGAAACATTTATATTTTATTGTTGTATGTTTAATGATTAATCTATTCTTTGTTAATAATATGGCAACTAATTGGTTTTTTATTGATTATTCTGAGTTTGATGAGAAATTATATAATCATCTAAAATCTAGGTGCAAGATACCCACCTAGATCTAGAAGGATCATGCACCTTAAAGATCCAAGATCCTTCCTTTTTATACAGAGGATCAAGGACTACAATTTTTGGTTTTTTATGTTTAGACATATTCTTTCTACAAACTATTTTTCCACATATTTTACATGGTATTTGTGCTTTAACATATTCTTTATTACAATTTTTACATCGACTCATATATGTATCATACTTTGTTTTATAATATTCATCAAAACTTTTTAAATTTCCACATTCACTACAATATTTTACATCATCTACATCTATTTTATGAACAGCATTGATATGTTTATCTAAATTATATTTAGTTTTAATTATTTTATTACAATAATCACATTCATTTTTTAAAGAAGGATATAAAGAAATAGTTAAATAGGAATCTAATAGGAACCTAATAGAAATCTATAAGGAACCTATCAATGACCTGTAAACAACCTATCAATTACCTAATAGGAAACCTATAAAGTAACTTATCAAATTTTATTGTATAAAAATGGATGCTGAAGAATTATTAAAGCTGGATCTGTCAAGGAGGAACAAAAGTGAACTGCATAAACCTAGATGACCCCATAATACCATAGGTGGCTAGTCCCCCCCCCCCCCCCAAAAATAAAAAAAAAAAAGTGTGCATATCCAGAGACCATGAATTCAAATCCGAGTCAGAACTCACCAATACATGAAGGGCAGCAGAGAGACATCAGATCATGAACTGGATGTGGGCGGCCTCCCTAGAGTGTAAGGAAATTAAAGGCCCGAAACACTTGTTTGAAGGGGGCTTTCTCCTCTGAGGATTCTCTGCTGCCATGCTCTACGCGAGTTCTTACCACTTATGAAACAAAAATATTCAAACAATTAAAACAGAAGATATCCATAATAAAAAAGAAAGATTATATCAACTCATTGGAACAGGGAACTCAAAAAGGTATCTTGGAAAACAATTAACTGTTGAAGAAGTTCAAACTTTAACACCTGAAGAAATTGAAGATTATTATGCTAGATACCAATCAGCTCTTGGAGCAAAAAATGGCTAAGAGTATTGGTAAGTCATTAATTAGTATATACATAAAAACACTTAATCATTTCTTTAAAGTAAAAGACGTTGATTATTTAACAGAAGATTTACATAATGATCCTATAGTTTCAAATACCATTGGTTCTATATCATGTGAACTTTATTATAGATTTGGAAATCTTTTAGGTCCAGTTGCTGTTGCTTTAATCTCTGCTAATCATATTGATTTTTCTTCTAAAGAAAATGGAGAAGAAAGAGGAAACTCCGATGAAAGAACCAAAGGTTCTAGTACAGAGTTTGAAAGAGGAGAAGAAGATAGAAAAAGTAACTGAAGAGAAACATCCTGGTAGAGTTGAATCTGGAAAACGTTTAGCTGAACGTAATAGATTAAAACGTTTAGAATTAAAAAACAAAGAACACAAAGAAAAAATAATAACACAGGAAGAAGAACCAAAAGAAGAAGGCGAACACACAGAAATAGAAAAACCAGTAGAAATAAATATATACAAAACATCAGATATTGCCTATTTAGTTTTAGCTGGAATGATTGGTGGAGGGGTTTATGCATACCAAAAATGGAAAACAAATAAAAATGAAACAACAACAACAAAAGAAGTAAAATCTGAACCAGTGAAACCTGACCCATTTTATATGGAGTAAAATGTATCCCAAAAAACCTCATTGTGCAATTATATGTGGAGCAACAGAATGTGGAAAAACAAAATTTATATTAGATCTTCTTGAAACAGAATATAAAAATTATTTTGATTACATTGTTCTATTTTGTCCTACTTTTAAACATAATAAAACTTATCATGAACAAAAATTTATTTTTAAAGATGATCAAATATTTATTGTTAATCCAGAAAATAAATTGAATGAATGTTTAGAATATTATTACGATTTAATGAAAGGATATGAAACTCTCTTTATCATTGATGACTGTTCAGCAGAAAAAGATATTGTAAAGAAAAGAAACTCTCTGTCAATGTTAGCATTCAGCAGTAGACATGTAAATATCACTGTATGGATTTTAACTCAAAAATACAAGCTGTTTTAAAGATTTCAGAGAACAGGTAAAATGGGTAGCTTTATTTTTTTGTAAAGACCGTGACAGTTATGATGATTGTTTAAGGGAAAATGATGTAATAGAATCTAAAGAAAAACATAATGAAGTAAAAAATAAATTAAAGAAAACTAAACATTCAAAACTAATTTTAAAAACAGAACGACCTACTGATTATAAAAGTATATAAAAAATAAAAACACCTAATCAAAAATGTTTCTACTAAAAATGGAAGACAAAAAACGGAGCAGTGGTAAACCAAAAGATGTCTTTAAGGAATTCAATTTAAAAATAAAAAAAAAATATGAATATGATATTATGAAATTAATAGAATATAATCGAGAATATGTGAAAACTAAAATAGAAGAACTACCTACTACATATAGTATTGCAGCATATATTCAATATGTAAAACCAGGTGATTTTGATGACACATTATCAAGATGGATTTCTACTATACAAATGGAATTATTCACTATTAATGATTTTGATAAAAGGTTTCATAAAGGGAAAGAAAGATTAATTGATAAAATAGCAGAAGCAA
>CM060341.1:476993-479493 GCA_030674155.1 Stramonita haemastoma
AGAGAGAGAGAGAGAGAGAGAGAGAGAGAGAGAGAGAGATTTCTAAAAAAAAAAGTTTTCATAAAATAGATAAATAAATAAATAAAAAAATATAATACAAGCAGAAGATCAAAACATGCAGGTTAATTCATGTCAGCGTTCGGTTGGTTAACTCGGACATACCCAGCCTGCAACATGTACAATGAATTGAGCTGCTCTGAAGTCGGAATGTGTCATCTGAGGCCAGCGGGCAGACCTCCAGCAAAATGACAAGCACAGGAAAGACCAGACAGCTACGCAGCCCGCCCTTTTTTAAAATTTTTTTAATTTTTTTAAAAATTTTATACCACTTTATGTCACAGCAGATTTCTCTGCGTGAAATTCGGACTGCTCTCCCTGGGGAGAGCGCGTCGCCACAATTGCAGCGCCTACCCATTATTTTTTTTTTTCCCTCAGGGATGGTGTCTAAATACGACACCCGTGTGCATGCTTTTTTTAAAAATATAAATTTTGTCATCCGCTCCTACGGACACACGATGGCCTGCTGTTGCGAAAGGCAGAACGGGGTTTTAACAGTGCGCAAGATGTCCTGCATGCGTTCGCCATCGGGGCCTCGGTTTTTAGTCTCATCCGAATGACTTTGATATTCAGTTTGACTTGAGAAGATGAACAAGAAGATGCATATCTTTTATGAATATCTAGTCCTCTCCATTTAAACAGATCAATAAGAATTAGGCAGTCAGATAATAAATGGTGGTTTGAAAGTGCTTGAGAACAGCAACATGTCACACTTTTAGAATATTTGGTATGCCATACATTTAGCCTCAGTTTATATAGTAAAATTTCTAGTTTCTTTGAACAAGAAATATTTTCAAAGCGGGTTGTGTTCATTTTGGAAGGCATAGGTTTCATCAATTTAGCATTCATTTTATACAAGTACAGTGCCATACTGGAATATAAAAAAATTCAATGCTGCAGTCAGGAGCACCTTGTTGCTAAAAAATTAACCAGCTCATATCCAATAAATTTTACAGTGAGAAGGGATCCAGCGAAAAGTTATTTCGATGCTTCTGCTTGCAAAACAATGTATCCAGAATTTAATCTAAAATATAATATCTGTCCTTATGTGATGGTGCAGTAAGTAGATTACCTCCCAAGAGATCAGAGTCCTGTCCCAGCATTGTGTTTCTAAATCCAGACACACCTGCGAATTGTGTGATGTTTTGTTTCCTTTGTCGTGATGGAAAACCGTCCATAACAGACACTTTGCCTTCATGGCATGATGTAATTCTGTTTCCATGGCGAGAATTGTTACAGCTACGTTAATGCCAGTTTTTTCTGGTAATGAAGTTGTATATTTTTATAGGCAACAGATATGAAATACTACATGCTAAACTTGGATAAGCAGTGTTTTGATTCATAAGCATTTCACCTTTTATTTGATTATGGAATAGAAAGACGTTGAATCTCGCACTTTTATATCGTCAATATTCGTTGATCAGAAATTGAGAGTAAATGTTCTTTGTTGGTATTAGCTGTGTTAGCATGGGCTGGAACACCAAGTGCTATCTTTATGGCTTTACTGTCTAAACTGTGGGTTGTTTTTTTTAAAGTAGATGATCAGCAGCATATTATAAACTTCTTGTCTATCGATTAATTTTGAGCCTACCAAAGATTAAGCCAAATGTATCAGTGTTTTAGTATCTTGACTTCGTGCTTTAGAACTTATAACTTTTAAAAAGTTAAGTCTTTGAGAAAGGCAGAACAGAGGGAGGGATCTGGTTGTCAAGTCTTCATTGGTGTCCCCAGGTCGACAGACTAAGGGAAAGTTAGATAGATAGAGAGAAGTCTTTTTCTAGCCTCAGTTATTAACTGGTTGATGTGCATCTTCCAGCTCAGATTTCTAAGTAGAACTTCATCTAAGAATTTGACATCTGGTTTATACTTAAGCAATGTTCCTTCTGAATTCAGGATTGGTAATTTTGATGGGTTTTCACGGTTATTAAAAAGCACAAGACATGTTTTTTCTGAAGATAGTTTTAGCTTATTCTCATTCATAAAGTTACAGAATGTATTGAATTCATCTTGATATAATTTTTCAACATATGACTGATAACTCTTTTTTGGTGTTTTTCCTAACTGAAATATTTATCTATATAGCGAAATCATTAGCATACTGAACAGCTTGAGTATTAGTTGACAAACAAGTAGGGAGATCATGCAGATAAATATTTTTAAAAAAACACAATATCGGGGCAAGCAGAGATCCCTGCAGTATACCTAAATCAATAGATTGAAACGATTTGTAGACTGGACCTATTTAGTGCAAAATGACTATCATGATAAATTGTTTTAAAGATATTTATGTACATCCCAATGATACTAGTGTGCTTCTATTTATGCAACAGTTTTTCATGACAGATTCTATCCTAAGTTTTCTTCACATCAAAGAATGTGGCTAATACACGTTTTCTGTTGGCTTTTTAAAAAATTTGATGGGTTAATTCAAGTAACTGATCTG
>CM060341.1:489493-496993 GCA_030674155.1 Stramonita haemastoma
GAGACGAACATTATTGTTGTGTGTTTAGAAGCAGAACAGAGAGAGGGATGGAAGAAACTGGTTGTCAAGTCTTCAGGGACTCCGACTGTGTAGTCCTGTTACAGAGAGACGAACATTATTGTTGTGTATTTAGAAGCAGAACAGAGAGAGGAATGGAAGGAACTGGTTGTCAAGTCTTCATGGGTGTGCCCCCACGGTCATCAGACTAAGGGATAGATAGAAAGAATTAAGATATAGATAGATAGATAGATAGATAGATAGATAGATAGATAGATAGATAGATAGATAGATAGATAGATAGATAGATAGATAGAATGAATGAATGAACATTTTTGAATGAACATTTTTTTTTTTTTTTTTTATTGAGGGAAAAGATTAAGCACAATGGTGGCTTGTTTTCATCCAGCCCTCTTTAAAAAAAAAAAAAAAAAAAAAAAAAAGTGAATCAATCAACCAATCAATCCAAATGCATAATTCAAGTATAAAGCTATGAAAATCAAAATTTGGTGAATAAATCAACCAATCGTATGATTTGAGCATAAAGCTATAACATTTGAAAAGAGAGAGAGGGAGGGAGTGAGAGGAATACGGTGCGGGCTGTTATTATCTTTTTCAGCTCCTGAAGAGGGTAAGAAGAAATGGACAAAGAAGAGAGAAAAATAGAATGGAGGGAAAGAGGGAGAGGAGGAGTAAGGGGAGGGGGAAGAGGAGAGAGAGAGAGAGAAAAAAAAAAAAAAAAAAAAAAAAGGAATCAGGGAAACAATAAGAACTACAATTATGCAAGTTAGTACCTAATTATGTCAAGTGAGCAAAACCATAACATACCCAAGATTATACAAAGGTTTCATCATAAATCTGAAATATAATGTGCACCTAGACAGTTCAGTGAAATAGAAACGCTTTACATAAGAGACAAACATAATGGTGGGGGGAAGAGAGAAAAATTGGGGAAGGGGAAAAAAGAAGCATAGTAAGAGAGAGAGAGAGAGAGAGAGAGAGAGAGAGAGAGAGAGAGAGAGAGAGAGAGAGAGAGAGAGAGAGAGAGAGAGAGAGAGAAGAGAGAGAGAGAGAGAGAGAGAGAGAGAGAGACAGACAGACAGACAGACAGACAGACAGACAGACAGACAGACAGACAGACAGACAGACAGACAGACAGACAGACAGAAGGAAAAAAATAGAACAGACAGGGAGAAAGTAGAAAGGGCAGAGAGATGGGCAGAAAGACAGAGAGACAAAAGACAACCCTGGAGCGAGAGGGGTGTAGAGAGGGGAGGGTGGGGGGAGGGAAAGAGAGGGAGGCAAGAATAAAGAGGGGACAAAAGTACTGGGTGGTGGTGGTTAAGAGTTGACATAATACTTACACATGATTGAAATTACATGATACTAGTTATTAATGGTGTTGCAAATTGAATCAATTTCATCAAAATCGTGATATGTTGTCCATAAGATGTACGTGATAGACTTTTTTAAAAACAGAAACGCTGCAAGCTTTGTGAAGGTTGAGGGTTGATATCTCATTCCATAGTGTAACCACCAGAATATGTGAGAGTGGATTTAAATAGGTCAATTCTTGGAAGTGGCACCATTATCTTATTGGCATGACGATTGACATTGATTGTGAATCTGTTTTGAAGCATGGGGGGGAGCTAAACCGGACATGATTTTATACATAAACACTGCCTTATTATGCTTAAGCTTGGATCTCAATGGAAGAATGTCAAGTGTTTTATAGTCAGAAATGGTTAATGATGAAGATTTTAAAAGAACAAGTTTTAGAGCTCGTCTATGCACACTGAACAATGGCTTGAGAACATTTGCGCTAGCCGAATCCCAAATCGTTGAAGCATAACTCATATGGGATATAATATATGCATTGAAAAACATTTTCCTAGCGTTTAGGTCTAAGAAATGCTTTATTTTAGATAACTGGTGTACACATTTTGATACTTTTTTTGCATAATGCAGAGATGTGGTACATCCAAGAAAGGTTATTGTCAATTGTAATTCCAAGAATTTTATGATGGTCTACTTCATCAATTTTGTTGTTATTAATATAGATAGCCGTAGAATTGTTTGAAAGATTTTGTCGCTTTTGTCGAGTTGTTATAATTAAGTACTTAGTTTTTTGGGGATGAAGACTCATATGATTTAACTCTGACCATCGAAGCAGGCAGTGAATACTTTCTTGCAGAGCAGATGTAACTTCATTCAATTGAGAATGATTGGTATGGATAGTTGTATCATCTGCAAATAACTCGCATTGTGTGTAGATAGATAGATAGATAGATAGATAGATAGATAGATAGATAGGTAGATAGGTAGGTAGGTAGGTAGGTAGGTAGGTAGGTAGGTAGGTAGGTAGGTAGGTAGGTAGGTAGGTAGGTAAATAGATAGATAGATAGATAGATAGATAGATAGATAGATAGATAGATAGATAGATAGATAGATAGATAGATAGATAGTAGGTAGGTAGGTAGGTAGGTAGGTAGGTAGGTAGGTAGGTAGGTAGGTAGGTAGGTAAATAGATAGATAGATAGATAGATAGATAGATAGATAGATAGATAGATAGATAGATAGATAGATAGATAGATAGATAGATAGATAGTGTGGTGTGGTGTGGTGTGGTGTGGTGTGGTGTGGTGTGGTGTGGTGTGGTGTGGTGTGTGTTGTGTGTGTGTGCGCGTGTGTGTTGTGTTGTGTTTTGTGTATGTGTGTGTGTATGTATGTGTGTGTGTGTGTGTGTGTATATGTGTGTGTGAGTGTGAGTGTGTGTGTGAGCGAGAGAAAGAGAGAGAAAAAGAAAGAAAGAAAAAGAGAAAGAGAGAGAAGGCAAGGCAAGGCAAGGCAAGGCAAGGCAAGGCAAGGCAAGGCAAAGCAAAGCAAAGCAAGGCAAGGCAAATTCTTATTATTCGTGGATAATGAATAAGCACTCGTGTGCTTTTGTTTTTACATCCAGTCCCCGAGAGAGAAAGGAACTCACCTATCGCTGTCATACTGTTGGTCAAATTGGCTCAGGCCTTCCAGCCCATTGTCCTCTTCGGTCCATGACATCTGAATACAACAAAGTTAATAATAATAATAATAATAATGATGATGATGATGATGATAATAATAATAATAATAATAATAATAATAATAATAATAATAATAATAATAAAAATAATAATAATAATAATAACAACAATACATTGAATTTATATAGCACTGTATCTTGCAAAAAAAAACACCCAACAAATCAAAGCGCTTCCATTCGACCTATAGAAGTATGCCCTTGTATGCTGGTGGGAACAGATGACAAAATTTGCTAAACTGCATACACATGGGCCTAGAGGTTTTTTTTAAGCATAAATCAAAGAAAACAATAAAATACAAAAATAATTTAAAAAACACACCCAACCACAAAGTCAGAATGCCGACACTCAAAAAATCTCACCATTATTGAACCTCAAGACTTCTTGCTGAAAAATGAAAAAAAAAAATCATGTAAGGGCACTACTAAGCTTAATAGAAATAAACACACAAGAATCTTCAGAATCATTTTAAAGTTGTGAGCCTAGTTTATAAAGCATGCCATTTCAGTTTCTGTCCTTTGCAATTGGTTTGCATTACCACTAATACACAACTAATGGCAGATTCATCAGCTATCACGACATATTAAAAAAAAGAAAAAAAGATAGCTCTGGTAAGACATATTCAGAAAACTGATGGCAGATTTATCATCTCCATGAGACATTCAGAAAATGGAAATCAGAACTATGGATTCTCTCAAGACATAATTATTCAGAAAACGGATGGCAAAATTATCAACTTCTGAATCAGAAAACTAATGGTAGAATGATCAATTTCTGATTCAGAGAACTGATGACCGAATTATCAACTATCCAAGACATACTCTTAAGACATACCTTGACCAGAACTGTTTTCCTTCCAGGTGATTCCAACAAAGGCTGTCTGTCTGCATCTGAAAAATTCAACCACCCAACACTTCATATACTTTTCAAACACCAACTTATTACAACACATGGTTCCATGTAGGCAAATCCTAGCCAATCAGGGTTCTGGATCTTCAACCACGTGGTGTGTTTCACAAGATCACAGTGACATATCTCCAATGGCAACCTTCGTTTTTGTGTTTCTGGCACTTGATAGGCCTAGAGGGCTAGGGTTGTTTTTCTAGCATCATGGGAACCTACTTCCTGACATCTAACCCTCACCTACTGACACTTTGAACCCTATAGCAGCTGGAGATATACTGACAGGCAACAAATCACTTAACACCTGCCCACCTTTTCTCATTCACCAGTGAGGTGTCTTGGGTCCAGTCTCCTTGCTGGCTCGTCCATTCTGCTCACCTTCCTTAACACCTAGGTGTTGTCCCTCCACTGCTAGAAGCAGTCTCCCTCTGTACCAGCCCTCCCTCCACAGGTTCCTACCTAGCACCTCTCTGCCCTATGTCACACCTGTGCTGTTCAGTGACTTGCTAACTGCCTAAACGCCTGTCTCTTCCCTGTGGTTTTCTCCGTCACTGATTGAAAGGTTAAAGTGCATTTGTCACCTGTTTGAGGAGGGGTAGGAATGAATACAGACTGTTCAATCGGTGTTCATTGCCAGATGATTGTCCCTAAGGTCTTCTGGGAACATGCACAAACTTTCCCACAATTGTCAACTTCAGTGTTATGTACAGGAACCTTTTTAGGTCTCACGTTACCAACTGAGGGTTTGAAGCTATGAATTTCGTTTTTGCTATGTTTGCAAATTTATGCACATTTCTAGGCTTTTTTTTTCATTTAGTTATACTAGAGTCCAAGTGAAACCATCCAAATACTGCTCCCTATAGACATTAGAATACCTTCTCACAGTCCTTAAATCGCGAGATGGATGGGACGCAAATTAAGTAACAACAACAACAGCAACAATAACAACTGGCCAATATGATTAGGGACTGCACCACCAACAAACAACCCTGCATAATTATAGTATGATATTCTGTTTATTATTATAGGCAGCAGTCCTGGTGGCTGGTTGATGAAACAGTCTATATATCCATGTCTTGGCTATGACTTTAATATAATCAAACCAAAGTTTCTGTAATCCTCTCTCTCTCTCTCTCTCTCTCTCTCTCTCTCTCTCTCTCTCTCTCTCTCTCTCTCTCTCTCTCTCTCTCTCTCTCTCTCTCTCTCTCTCTCTCTCTCTCTCTCTCTTGTTGCTTTGATTGGTTTTTGTTTGTTTTGTTTGGTTTGGTTTTTTGTACTCAAATCAAATTCTTCATTGATTCTTACTTCATATTTTCGTTTCTGAATGAGTGCCTTTTTATAACATTACCTTAATATTGTATCTCTGTCTTATTTCTTACCTGTTGTTGTTGTTCTTTCTCACCCTTTATCAAAATCTTATGTTTTATGGGACATATTTTGATGATAGATGGTGGTGGATTGATGTTTTCAGTCATCTAACCGCATCATATTCTTATGTTTGATCTATAATCATTGCGCCTTTTTTTGTTTGTTTGGTTTTTTATTATTATTTTTTTTTTTGGGTTTGTTTGTTTGCTTGTTTATTATTCAAATCAAAATCATCACTGATTCTTACTTCTTATTTTCGTTTCTGAATGAGTGCCCTTTTTTTTATAACATTACCTTAATATTGTATCTCTGTCTTATTTCTTACCTGTTGTTTGATAGTTGGTATGATTTGCTCTTGGTAATTGGATCATTATAATTGTTCTTGTTTTAGTTGAGGCTGTCTTTTTATCTTGATGTTATCCCTGAAAGGGGCGGGGACTGGATGTAAAAAAGCACATGTGTGCTTATCTATTATCCTCGAATAAAAGAATTTTGCCTTGCCTTGCCTTGCCTTCTCTCTCCTCTCTCTCTCTCTCTCTCTCTCTCTCTCTCTCTCTCTCTCTCTCTCTCTCTCTCTCTCTCTCTCTCTCTCTCTCTCTCTCTCTTCTCTCTCTCTCTCCTCTCTGTCTGCTCAAAGCAACAAATAACGAGTACAGGCACAGTTTGTCTAGATATATTTTTCATTCTATTAACAAAAGGAAAATATTGTTGACCCAAATGCTTTCTTCACTAGCTGTTATGACTAGATATAGGCTATACTTAATATGCATGTTTTATTAGACATTATTTTGTTCTTTTGAAGCTGTATCATGGTTGATTTCAGGTTTCAATCATGAAATGGAATAATTGTGTTTTTTTCTCTTTAATCGTTGATAATAATTACTTGTTTATGCATTTGCATTGCTAATAATATGAATGAATCCATTGCCGAATCCCAAGCCCAACAAATGTATTGTGGTCCAAGGCCAATGTACATTAAATCATTTCAGTGTTCAGTGTTCAGTGTTCAGTGTTCAGTGTTCAGTGTTCTCTCTCTCTCTCTCTCTCTCACTCTCTCTCTCTCTCTCTCTCTCTCTCTCTCTCTCTCTCTCTCTCTCTCTCTCTCTCTCTCTCTCTCTCTCTCTCTCTCTCTCTCTCTCTCTCTCTCTCTCTCTCTCTCTCTCTCTCTCCTCTCTCTCTCTCTCTCTCTCTCTCTCTCTCTCTCTCTCTCTCTCTCTCTCTCTCTCTCTCTCTCTCTTCTTTTTTCAGTTGTTTATTTCATCTTGTTCTCTTGTTTGCTCTTTACCTATTAACACTTTTCTATTCTTCCATAATCAAAATCTTTTTATTGTGACTTCTGATTTTTGTCTTCTGATCGAGTGCATTTTTATTACCTTATCATATATAGTGTCCTTATTCTTGTGTGTTGTTTGGTACTGCGTAAAGTTTTCTTGTTTAGTATCTTTTCAACTTGATGTATTCCTGAAAAGGGCGGGGACTGGATGTAAAAAAGCACACGAGTGCTTATCTATTATCCTCAAATAAAAGACTGCCTTGCCTTGCCTTGCCTTGCCTTGCCTTCTCTCTCTCTCTCTCTCTCTCTCTCTCTCCTCTCTCCAAAAAGCGCCAAAACTTCAAAACCAAACTAAATGGAATAAAGATCTACGATAAAGTACTAGAAGAAGTCAGTTCATATAAACTACTTGGCCTACAAATTGATAATAACTTGTCATGGTCAGATCACGTCTTTAGTATTTCTAAAAAAATATCTAAGAAGCTGTTCCAACTCAACAGAATTAAACACTTTTTAGATCAACACACTCGAAAATTATTCTTCTACGCTTACATTAAACCAGATATTGACTATGCATCTACATGCTGGGATTTAGCAAGTAAAAACTGTTTACGAAAACTAGAGAGAGTATACAAACGTTCTCTCAAGTTAATTCTCCTAAGAATACTTCCTTGGATACTAACAGCTACAAAGAGCTGAACATTCTTCCTTTTAATTTACATTGTCTCTTTAACAAAGGGGTATTCATGTATAAGATTATGAATAAGCTTGCTCCACATTATCTTTGTCAGAGGTTTCCTGTTAAAACTATTCGTAACAAAAGTAGCATTGATATCCCTCGTCCAAGAACCGATCTTTTTATGTCATCACTTGTTTATTCCGGTA
>CM060341.1:499493-514987 GCA_030674155.1 Stramonita haemastoma
CATGCACACAGGTGTCGTGTTTAGACACTGGCGCTGCACTTGTGGCGACGCGCTCTCCCCGGGGAGAGCAGCCCGAATTTCACGCATTTTGATTAAGGTGGGGGGGGGGGGGGGGTGGCTTTGGTTCTGCTTTTTTTGTTTTTTTGTTTTGTTTTGTTTTGCTTTTTTCCCCTCTATTACCAAAATTTATGATCTCTAGGCCTATGACTAATTTTGTTGACAGATGATGGATGGATAATGTACCCAGTAGCTAACTTGTTTTGTTTTATTAACTACTTTTGCTTGTTTGCTTTCGTTTTAACTACTACTTACTTATCATAGATTTTCTGGTTTCACCTTGTTTTTTTGTTTTCTGTTATAATGATCATTATTGATTGATTATTATTAATTTTAGTTCACTGTATTGCGCCTTTGTTATGCTATTATTATCTTCTGTCCGTACAACTTGTCTTCTGTTTATTACGGTCTTGTTGTTTTGGCCTTGTTTGTTTGGTTATTATTGTTGTTTTTAGTTGAAGGTGTTTCTGAAATTGATGTAATCCCTGATTAGGGCTGGGACTGGATGTAAAAAAGCACATCAATGCTTATTCATTATCCTCGAATAAAAGAATTTGATTTGATTTGATTTGATTTGATCTCTCTCTGAACTCAGACACACGGCAGTTTTCACAGTATGATGATTATCTCCTTGCATCCAGTTCATTGAAGTACGACAAGGTAGAGAGTCTTGGGAACTTTTAGGGGTGATATAAGAGTAAGACTAACAAATACAATGACAACAACAACAACATCAACACCACACACAAGCAAGCAAGCAAGTACGCAAGCAAGCTTGCGCGCAGACAGGCTCACACGCACACGTACTCATGCATTCACGCGCACGCACTCATGCATGGGCGCGCATGCATACACACACGCACGTGCGCGCATACACACAGAGAGAGAGAGAGAAGAGAGAGGAGAAGAGAGAGAGAGAGAGAGAGAGAGAGAGAGAGGGGAGAGAGAGAGAGAGAGAGAGAGAGAGAGAGAGAGAGAGAGAGAGAGAGAGAGAGAGAATAAAAGAATAAACCAAACGAGTATATCAACTATCAGGCCGGAATAAACACAGTGCAAGAAGTCTACAGCACAACAAACACATGGTAACACATTATGGCAAATAAAATTTAAAGAGTGTCAAAAAAAAGATAAATAGATAAATAAATAAACAAATAAATAAATAAATAAATAAATAAATGAATATACCACCCTGCAGTAACAATGATGTAAGACGGTGGCGAGCAATCATGAAAATGAATAAACATGATTGGTGAAGACGAAGAAGAAGAAGAAGAAGAAGAAGAAGAAGAAGAAGAAGAAGAAGAAGAAGAAGAAGAAGAAGAAGAAGAAGAAGAAGAAGAAGAAGAAGAAGAAGAAGAAGAAGAATGTATGGACATTATATAGCACTGAATCTTGTAATGCAACAAACCAAAGTGCTTGCATTCGAATCATTTACAGGCATGCAACAGATAGATCTATAAAAAGTAATTTACACACACACACACACACACACACACACACACCACACACACACACACACACACACACACACACACACACACACACACACACACACACAAAGAGAGAGAGAGAGAGAGAGAGAGAGAGAGAGAGAGAGAGAGAGAGAGAGAGAGAGAGAGAGAGAGAGAGAGAGAGAGAGAGAGAGAGAGAGAGAGAGAGAGAGAGAGAGAGGAGAGAGAGGAGAGAGAGAGAGAGAGAGAGAGCAAACAACCAGTATTTTGTGGTTACAAAAACTATTCTTTCAGGCGCGACATAATAATATGTTTCTGCCTTATGGGATAGTGCTAGTAAAAAAAAACCAACAACACCCAATAACCCTGAAGCATGATTATAAGCTGCCTACATAAAAGAGATGTCACAGATTTTATTTATTTATTTTATTTATTCTTTTATATCGAGGATAATGGAATAAGCACTCACGTGCTTTTTTTTAAAAATCCAGTCCCCGTGTGTACGCAGTTTTGTCATTCTTGTCATCTGTTCCTACCGGCGCGGCACACAATGGCCTACTCTTACGAAAAGCAGACCAGGATTTAACGTGTGCGCAAGATTGAATCCTAAGACACTGACTAAGGCGAAAGTTCTACAAAGACTTAGATATTCTTCCACCCAAAGACAGTCTACACTAAAGTTCAACAATTGTCTTATTATTAGACGGAAAAGCCCCAAGGCAAATTGTGACAAATTTTGCTGTCAATAAAAACAGACCTACTCATAGACTGTTTTACTCAGCAGGCAAAGTATCAGTCTGTATAAGAGGCTGCTAGGCTCTACAACTGTGCGCCGGCCTGCCATAGAACAACATTTAATTTTTTTATTTATTTGTTTATTCATTTTATTCTTTTATGTCGAGGATAACGGAATAAGCACTCATGTGCCTATTTGCATCCAGTCCTTGTGTGTATGCAGTTTTTGTAAATCGTGTCACCTGTTCCCACCAGCACACGATGGTCGACTCTTACGAAAAGCGGAACAGGATTTAATGTGTGCGCAAGATGTTCTGCATGTGTTCGCACATGGGGCCTCGATTTATAATCTCATCCGAAGGACTTTTGGGGAGAGTGGATTCAGCAGTAATGTTAACTCAGAGAGGGAACCATGCATGGACAGACTGCCCTGAATGAAGCAGACCAACAAACGATTGGATTGCAACAGATGATTTAAGATGAAGGCACTGGAGGAAAAAGAATACCAGAGAAGAGGAAAGAAGCAAGGAAAGGAAACGACAAACGAGAGAGAGAAAGATTTTTTTAATTATTATTCTTTCTTTTATATCGAGGATAATGGAATAAGCACTCTTGTGCTTTCTTACATCCAGTCCCCGTGTGTATGCAGTTTTTGTAAATGTCATTTGTTCCCACCGGCACACGATGGCCTACTCTTACGAAAAGCGGAACAGGATTTAACGTGTGCGCAAGATGTTCTGCGTGCGTTCGCACACGGGGCCTTGGTTTAAAGTTTCATCCGAGAGAGAGAGAGAGAGAGAGAGAGAGAGAGAAGAGAGAGAGAGAGGAGAGAGAGAGAGAGAGAGAGAGAGAGAGAGAGAGAGAGAGAGAGAGAGAGATCAAATCAAATCAAATCAAATCAAATCAAATCAAATCAAGTCAAATCAAATCAAATCAAATCAAATCAAATTATTTATTCGAGGATAATGAATAAGCACTCGCGTGCTTTTTTACATCCAGTCCCCGCCCTTATCAGGGATTAAATCTAGATAAAAAAAAACAATTCCTTTAACTAAGCAACAACAACAACAGTAATGATCCAAATACCAAGAACAAGAAACTATACCCGGTTCCAAACAACAGACAAAAAATGACAACAAAACTGTAATAAGGTAATGAAAAAAATGCACTCATTCAAAAAACAAAAACAACAAAAACTAACAAACGAAAGAAACGGGGAAAAGAAATAACAACCAAATGATGATTTTGATTTTTTTTTAAAGTGCTAATAGATCAAACAAAAGATAAACAATAGATAAACAATAGATAAACAAAAGAACATAATGAGGTAAATAACTAAAAACATCAATCCACCACCATCTATCGATAGATTAAGTCTTATAGATCATTGTATTTGATAAAAGGAAAAAAACTATTAACTGCTATCCTCATGGATGTATATTTACAGAGATCTAATCAAATCAAATTCTTTTAATCGAGGATAATGAATAAGCATTGATGTGCTTTTTTACATCAAGTCCCCGCCCTAATCAGGTATTACATCAATTTAGGAAACACCTTCAACTAAAAGCAATAATAACCAAACAAACAAGGCCAAAACAACAAGACAGTAATAAACAGAAGACAAGTTGTAAGGACAGAAGATAATAATAGCATAACAAAGGCGCAATACAGTGAACTAAAATTAATAATAATCAATCAGATGATCATTATAATAGAAAACAAAAAACAAGGTGAAACCAGAAAATCTATAATAAGTAAAAAGTAGTTAAAACAAAAGCGAACAAGCAAAAGTAGTAAATAAAACAAACAAGTTAGCTACTGGGTACATTATCCATCCATCATCTGTCAACAAAATTAGTCATAGGCCTAGAGATCATAATATTTTGGTAATAGAGGGGGGGGGGGCGGGAGGCAACCAAAAAAAAGCAGAACCAAAGCCAAAAAACCCACAAAACCCCCCACCTTAATCAAAGTATATTTTACTTTCTATTTATTTTTTATTTTATACCACTTTATGTCACCGGGTTGCTCTCCCCGGGGAGAGCGCGTCGCCACAAGTGCAGCGCCTACCCATTATTTTTTTTCCCCCATCAGGGATAGTGTCTAAACACAACACCTGTGTGCATGCTGGATTTTATATATATATATATATATATATATATATATATATTATATATATATATATATATATATATATATATATATATATATATATATATATATATATATATATATATATATATATAATTTTGTCATCCACTCATACCGGCACACGATGGCCTGCTCTTCCGAAAGGCGGAACGGGGTTTTAACGTGTGCGCAAGATGTTCTGCGTGCGTTCGTTCACGGAGCCTCGGTTTATAGTCTCATCCGAATGGGGGAAGTGCTACCATTGACAAATTACATAAGCATATGTCCCAGATTTAAAAGCAAACAAAAAAAAAAACAACAAACAAAAACAACAACAATAAAACAACAACAACAACCCCATTGTCAAAAGACGTTAAAAATGAATTTGAACACACACATATGCTAGATAAAAGGCTCACAAAATTCTATTTCATACGACACACATAATTATTAAAATTGAGAGTATAAAATATGAATAAACAATTCTCAGTACAACGGTAAACATGATACATTAAATATCAAAGGTCAGATTGTGAGAGAGAGAGAGAGAGAGAGAGAGAGAGAGAGAGAGAGAGAGAGAGAGAGAGAGAGAGGAGAGAGAGAGAGAGAGAGAGAGAGAGAGAGAGAGAGAGAGAGAGAGAGAGAGAGAGAGAGAGAGAGAGAGAGAGAGAGAGAGAGAGAGAGAGAGAGGATTACACAAACTTTGGTTTGATCATATCAAAAGTCATAGCAAAGATATGGATATATGGACTGTTTCATCAACCAGCCACCAGGATTGCTGCCTATAATAATAAACATGATATCATACTATAAGCAGGGCTGTTTGTTGGTGGTGCAGTCCATAATCCTATCGGCCAGTTGTTATTGTTGCTGTTGTTGTTAATTAATTTGCGTCCCATCCATCTCGCGATTTAAGGACTGTGAGAAGGTATTCTAGTGTCTATAGGGAGCAGTATTTGGATGGTTTCACTTGGACTCTAGTATAACTAAATCGAAAAAAACACACCTAGAAATGTGCATAAATTTGCAAACATAGCAAAAAGGAAATTCATAGCTTCAAACCCGCAGTTTGATTGAGTGATTGATTCTTTTATATCGAGGATAATGGGATAAGCACTCTTGTGCTTTTTTACATCCAGTCCCCGTGTGTATGCATTTTGTAAATGTCATCTGTTCCCACGGCACACAATGGCCTACTCTTACCAAAAGTGGAACAGGATTAAACGTTGTGCGCAAGATGTTCTGCGTGCGTTCGTACACAGGGCTTCGGTTTAAAGTCTCATCCGAAGGACTTTTGGGGAGAGTGGAGTCAGCACTGATGTTAAGTCCAGGAGAAAAATCTCCTTGACCGGACTCGAACCCAGGTCATCAAATTGCCAGCGCAATGTTCTGACCACTAGTCTATCCGTTGGTAACATGAGACCTAAAAAGGTTCCTGTACCTAACACTGAAGGTGACAATCATGGGAAAGTTTGTGTATGTTCCCAGAAGACCTTTGGGACAATCATCTGGCAATGAACACCAATAAATTATTGAACTGTCTTTATTCATTCCTACCCTCCTCAAACAGGTGACAAATGCACTTTAACGTGTCAATCAGTGACAGAGAAAACCACAGGGAAGAGACAGGCGTTTAGGCAGTTAGCAAGTCACTGAACAGCACAGGTGTGACATAGGGCAGAGAGAGGTGCTAGGTAGGAACCTGTGGAGGGAGGGCTGGTACAGAGGGAGACTGCTTCTAGCAGTGGAGGGACAACACCTAGGTGCTAAGACAGGTGAGCAGAATGGACGAGCCAGCAAGGAGACTGGACCCAAGACACCTCACTGGTGAATGAGAAAAGGTGGGCAGGTGTTAAGTGATTTGTTGCCTGTCAGTATATCTCCAGCTGCTATAGGGTTCAAAGTGTCAGTAGGTGAGGGTTAGATGTCAGGAAGTAGGTTCCTAGGATGCCAGAAAAACAACCCCAGTTCACTAGGTCTATTAAATGCCAGAAACACAAAAACGAAGGTCGCCATTGTGGATCTGTCATTGTGATTGTGTGAAATACACCACATGGTTGAAGATCCAGAACCCTGATTGGCTAGGATTAGCTTACTCTGTAATGAGTTGGTGTTTGAAAAGTATATAAAGAGTGTTGGGTGGTTGAATTTTTCAGATGCAGACAGACAGCCTTCGTTGGAATCATCTGGAAGGAAAACAGTTCTGGTCAAGGTATGTCTTAAGAGTATCTCTTGGATAGCTGATAATTCGGTCATCAGTTCTCTGAACAAGAAGTTGATCATTCTGCCATTAGTTTTCGGATTCAGAAGTTGATAATTTTGCCATCAGTTTTCTGAATAATTATGTCCTGAGAGAATCCATTGTTCTGCTTTCCATTTTCTGAATGTCTCACGGAGAAGATGAATCTGCCATCAGTTTTCTGAATGTGTCTAAGTAATCTTTCTTTTTTTTAAAATATGTCTTGAGAGCTAATGAATCTGCCATTAGTTGAGTTGTGTGTTAGTGGGTAATTCAAACCAATTGCAAAGGACAGAAACTGAAATGGCATGCTTTATAAACTAGGCTCACAACTTTAAAATGATTCTGAAGATTCTTGTGTGTTTATTTCTATTAAGCTTAGTAGTACCCTTATATAATTTTTTGTTCATTTTTTCGGCAAGAAATCTTGAGGTTGAATAATGGTGAGATTTTTTCAGTGTCAGCATTTTGACTTTGTGGTTGTGTGTGTTTTAAGAATTATTTTTGTATTTTATTGTTTTATTTGATTTATGCTTTTAAAAAAATCTAGGCCCATGTGTATGCAGTTTAGCAAATTTTGTCATCTGTTCCCACCAGCATACAAGAGCATACTTCTATAGGTCGAATGCAATCGCTTTGATTTGTTGGTTGATTTTTTTGCAAGATACAGCCTATTTAAATTCCATGCATTATTATTATTATTATTATTATTATTATTATTATTATTATTATTATTATTATTATTATTATTATTATCATTATTGTTGTTGTTGTTGTTGTTTTGTTGTTGTTGTTATTATTAATATTAATATTAATATTAATATTAATATTAATATTATTATTGTTGTTGTTGTTGTTATCATCATCATTATCATTTTTATTATTATTATTATTATCATTATTATTATTATTATTGACTTTGTTGTATTCAGATGTCATGGACTGAAGAAGACAATGGGCTGGAAGGCCTGAGCGAAGCAGACCAACAGTATGACAGCGATAGGTGAGTTCCTTTCTCTCTCGGGGACTGGGTGTAAAAAAAAAAAAAAAGCACACGAGTGCTTATTCATTATCCACGAATATAAGAATTTGCCTTGCCTTGCTTTGCTTTGCTTTGCCTTGGCTTTTCCTGCCTTGCCTTGCCTTTGCCTTGCCTTGCCTTCCTTCTCTCTCTTTCTCTTTTTCTTTCTTTCTTTTTTTCTCTCTTTCTCTCGCTCACACACACACTCACACTCACACACACATACACACACACATACATACACACACACATACACAAAACACAACACAACACACACGCGCACACCACACAACACAACACACACAGACAACAAACACCCCACACCACACCACACCACATCACACCCACACCACACCACACCACACAACAACACACCACACAACACACACTATCTATCTATCTATCTACCTACTACCTACCTATCTACCTACCTACCTACCTATCTATGTATGTATGTATGTATGTATGTATGTATGTATGTATGTATGTATGTATCTATCTATCTATCTATCTATCTATCTATCTATCTATCTATCTATCTATCTATCTATCTATATCTTAATTCTTTCTATCTATCCCTTAGTCTGATGACCGTGGGGGCACCACCCATGAAGACTTGACAACCAGTTCCTTCCATTCCTCTCTCTGTTCTGCTTCTAAAACACACAACAATAATGTTCGTCTGTCTGTAACAGGACTACACAGTCGGAGTCCCTGAAAACTTGACAACCAGTTCCTTCCATCCCTCTCTCTGTTCTGCTTCTAAACACACAACAATAATGTTCGACTCTCTGTTACAGGACTACATCGTCGGAGTCGGGTCACAGTCTCTACAATGGATATCACTCAGACGAAAGCCCACAATCTTCGTCAGATTCCTCCTCCGAAGACAGCTCTTCTGTTTCCAGCTCTTCTGTTTCCAGCTCTTCTGTTTCCAGCTATGACATTTCGGACAGTCTCATTTCGGACGGTCCCATTTTGGACGGTCCCATTTCCATTTTGGACGGTCCCATGTATGATGGTTTCAGCTATGATTCCAGTTCTGAGGAATCCAGGTATTTCATTTTCAATGTTTCAATTCAATTCAATTCAAAATACTTGATTATTATCTCTAAAACAGATAAAAATTCCGGTGGGTTACAAGCCATGATTATATAAAAACAATAATAACACACACAAAAACATCAATATAGCTCAACACACAGCCGCTGCTGTAGTCTAGTGGTTAGGGCGTTGGACTCGTAATCTAAAGGTTGCTGGTTTCGATCCCAGCTTTCGGCTATGGCGTTGTGCCCTTGGAAAAGGCACTTTACGGCTATTTTCTCACCCCACCCAGGTGCAAAAAGGGGTACCAACCTTGTGTTGGGGGTTAACCCTGCGATAGACTGGCGTCCTATCCAGGGGGGAGTCTATGACTCTCAGTCGCTTAACGCCACAGAAACCGGGATAAGCACCGGCCTGATGAGCCTTAGGCTCGGGACAGACTTTAACTAACTTTAGTAAAGAAATCATAAAAAATACAAAAGGGCATAGTAAGAAAATGAAATTGTTTGAACTTGTGAATAACATGCTGGGTTAGTTAGTACATATAAAAAAGATTGAAACTCTCACTTTAATATTTGAGCTTTGACAAAAAATACTCTGAATTCCTGTACTACGTGTCACTACTCCGTGTGGGCTACTCTCTGCAACCATGAATAAAGAGTTCGGAACTCAGGGAGTTACCCAACAATGCTCTGCATTCCACCTTGAATAGGCTCACAAAGCTATGTTTAGCTGCACAAATTATAGTATCAATGCGGCCGCCGCGTAAAAAAAATCTGCAAACAGCAAATCCGCTATAGCGGACAACCGTCCAAAAACCGTTGTTTTCCACTGATCCGCTATAGCGGATGGCCGTCATCAAAGTTTGTTCACTCTCGGTGGTATTAGACTAGAACAAGAATTTAAAGTAACTAAAACATACCCACGTTTCAAAAAAAAAATTAACAGTTCGAACAGTTCTCTAAGCGTTCGACGAGGAAGAACACTACTATATTATTTTTGTTTTCACTTTGGTTAATGTGAAGACATGTCTAAAATCCTTTTAAACAGAAAAACCATTCATGGAAGAATACACAAGGTACATTCACTTAAATCAGTTGTTGTTTGGCCACTGCCTCCTCATTCAGTCTGGGATGTCTGCCTGTCTGTCTGTCTGTCTCTGCCTCTATGTCTGTCTGTCTGTCTGTCTGCTGTCTCTGCCTCTATGTCTGTCTGTCTGTCTCCATCCCCCCTCTCTCTCTCCCTCCCTCTCCCTTCTCTCTCTCTCTCTGTCTCTCTCTCTCTCTGTTCTCTGTCTCTCCCCTCTCTGTCTCTCTCTGTGTGTCTCCCATCTCTCTGTCTCTCTGTCTCTCTGTCTCTCTGTCTCTCTGTCTCTCTGTCTCTCTCTCTCTCTCTCCTCCTCTCTCTCCTCCCTCCCTCCCTCCCTCCCCCTTCCCCCTCCCTCCCTCCCTTCCCCCTCTCATCCCTGCCCCTTCCCCCCCTCTCTCCCTTTCCCCCTCTCCTCCCTTCCCCCTCGTCCCCTTCATCCACCCCCCCTCCCTCCTCCCCCCCCCCGTCCCCCCTCTCCCTATTTCTTTCTATTATTTTTTTTCTTTTATATCGAGGAAAATAATGGATTAAGCACTCAAGTGCTTTTTTGTGTGTTACATCCATCCATGTGTATGCCACCACCACCACACCATACCACACCACACCACACCACACCCACACCACACCACACACACAACACACACCACAAAACACACACACACACACACACACACACACAAAACACACACACACCCCAAAACACACCCACACACACACACACCACAAAAAACACCCCACAAACAACAAACACAGCCCGTGTGTATGCACACCGGGGCTGTTTTTTTTCCCTCAGCTGTCCTAATGATTAGAAGAAGAAGAAGAAGAAGAAGAAGAATGATGATATGCTAATAATAATAATAACAACAACAAACAACAACAACAACACATGAAATTATATAGCGCTATATCTTCGTAAAAAAAACAAAAACCAAATCACTTGCGATTCGACCTGTACAAACACACAAACAATAAATTGATAACAATTTATAGTTTTTTAGCAAATTGGGGAATGTACGAAAAATTCTAAATTTTTTGGATGTGGACTGGTCAGTTCCAGCTGGATTGACCCTTTGCCTGACCCAGACGGCAGTGAGATCGTGTGGTACCGACAAGAAACTAACGATGAATTGTGGGATGCTGACCTCATCCCAAGCTACTCTCAAGCGGACATGTATGTGTATGTGTGTGTGTGTTGGGGGGGTAGGGGGTGGGGGGTGGAGGGGTGGTATTGGTGGGGTGGGTGGAGGGGAGGGGGGGTGGGGGTGGGGGTGGATGGAGGGGGTGTGGGTAGGGGGGTTGGTGGGTGGTGTGTGTTGTGTGTGTGTGTGTGTGTGTGTGTTTTGTGGGTGTGTGTGTGTGTGTGTGTGTGTGTGTGTGTGAGAGAGAAAAGACAGAGGGGAGAGAGAAAATGTGTGTGTGTGTGTTTGGTGGTGGTGGTGGGATGGGGGTGTGTGTGTGTTGTGTGGGTGTGGGGTGGTGTGTGTGGTGTGTGAGAGAGAGAGAAAATGTTGTGTGTGTGTTTGGTGGGTGGTGTGGTGGGTTGGTGGTGGTGTGGTGGTGTGTGTGTGGTGTGTGTGTGTGTGTGTGTGTGTGTGTGTGGTGCTGTGGTGTGGTGGTGGTTGGTGTGTGTGGTGTGGTGTGTGTGTGTGTGTTGTGTGTGTGTGTGTGTGGGGTGTGTGTGTGTGTGTGTGGGTGGGTGGGTGGGTGTGTGTGGGGTGTTTGTGTTGTGGTTGTTGTTGTGTTGTGTTGTGTTGTGTTTTGTATTCTCTCTCGCTCACTCGTTTCGGCTGGACCACGTCCTAATAATCCCCTCTCTCTCTCTCTCTCTCTCCCCTCTACTCTCTCTCTCCTCTCTTCCCTCTCTCTCCCTCTCTCTCTCTCTCCCCTCTCTCTCAGAAAAAGAATAATTCCTGAAAGTATTATCACAGACCAGCTCACTTTTAAATGATTTTGCTTCTGTCTGAAAAAAAAGAAAATGTTATGAAAATCTTGCTACATATATCTAAAAGTCTTTGAAAAGGAGAAGTCTTTTGATCTCATAAACCAAAAAATACTGTAAATTGTATGCGTACGTGTTGCATTGTTTTTTGTGTTTTTTTTAGTTGCTTGAACATTTATGTGCTTGTGTATATCAGATTCCTTTTGAAACCCCCAAACCTGGCCTTTCCATAAAAGTTTCGATCGCCTTCTCTCCTTCCCCCCCCCCCCTCCCTCTCTCCCATTTTTTTTTATTTTGCCTCTTTCTCCTCTCTCTCCTCCCCTTGTCCTGGGCTGGAAAAGGAATGGACCCACGTCCTAAGATACTAAAGACTTTCTCTCTCCTCTTCACTGGTCAGTGACAGGTGGACAGAAGAGCGGTTGGCTACTGAACCGGATGCACTGATGGATAACGAATTGACAGAGTTGTGCAGAACGACCTTCTTCGGCAGTGACAACGACTCTGATGCTTCCTCCAGAGAGGACACATTTGACAGGTATGTATACATTAATTAATTAATTTTTTTATTTATTGATTTATATATTTTATTCGTTTATATCGAGGATACTGGGATAAGCCATCATGTGGTTTTTTCCCATCCAGTCCCCGTGTGTATGCAGTTGTGTAAATATTATCTGTTCCCACCGGCACACAATGGCCTACTCTTACGAAAAGGCGGAACAGGATTTAACGTGTGCGTAAGACGTTCTGCGTGCGTTCGCACACGGGGCCTCGGTTTACAGTCTCATCCAAAGACTTTTGGGGAGAGTAGAGTTCAGGACTTATGTTTACTCCAGGGAAAAAATCCCCTCGAATGGGAAACGAACTCGGGTCGTCAAATTGCCAGCGCAATGTTCTGGAATCTAGAGGGCGGGAGAGCTAAGTGGTCAGAGCGCTTGCTTTCCCCAAAACAAGTTAAGCAGCATCCAGTTGGATGGGTGACTGTTTTGCGCGCCTTGGCTTCAGTACAGTCCCTCCCCCAGTTCACCCAGCTGTCAATGGGTACCTGCCCTCTTTAGGGTCAGGGAAAGTAAAGCAACGAGGGAGAGGAGATGGGCGCCGCCCTCAACATGCTGGCCCCTAGAGAAGCTGAGGTCTCTGACGCCTCGCTCCCCTATGACCGCCTAGGTTATGGGACACCTTTACCTTTTTTATGTATGTGTTTATGTGCGTAGGTGGGGTTGGAGGATGTTGTGTGTAGCCCTTCTGTAGAATAAAGCATTGAATTGGATTTGTAAAAAAAAACAACTAAATACTGCAAGCCTATGCTCAAGCCATGAAACTTTCTCTCTGTGGCATTGAATTGGATTTTTTAAAAAACCCAACTAAGTACTGCAAGCCCATGCTCAAGCCATGAAACTTTCTCTCTGTGGCATTGAATTGGATTTTTTAAAAACCCAACTAAGTACTGCAAGCCTATGCTTAAGCCTTTAAATTCTCTCTCTGGCTAGACCATGTATAACGAGCCTCCCTAGAAAACGAACAAGTCCGGGATGGGAGTATGCTGGGAGTATGCGGTGGTTTGAATCCCGTTTGGGCCCCGGCAACAAGAGGGTTGTCCCTGGCAAAATTCTGTAGAAAAAAAGCCACTCTGATAGGGAAACAAATACAGCTGCAGACAGGAAAAAGAAAAGAAAAATAATGGGGTGGGCGCTGCACTTGTGGCCACGTGCTCTTCCCGGTGGGGGGGGGGAGGGAGCGATCCGAATTTCAGGCAGAGAAATCTGCCGTGACATAAAGTGGTATAAAGGTGAGATACTAATTTCTCTCTCTACCACTCTGTTTCAGCTGGAGTGTGGAGGGGCAGGGCAAGGAGTTGGACGACTTGATGGATTCTGAACTCCATTATTTAAAGATGAAGAACTGCTACGCCTACACAGACGGCATGGTTGGAAGCCCCATGTGGGACAGAGACTCGGATATGTACGTATATGTTTTATTTATTTATTCATAATTAATTAATTTATTCTTTTATGTATCGAGGGTAATGGAATAAGCACTCATGTGCTTTTGTACATCCATCTCCATCCATCATCGAAGTTTATACCACCACACAAGGAAACAGAGCTGGCAGGATACAATTCACAGGTGTCTCCCGATTTAGAAACAGGACGGGGGTGACTAGTCTCTGGTACCATGGGAGATAAGCAAGCTTATTACCTCCCTGTCCCAGTAGGAAGGATAAGACGTTAGGTTATGATGAAAACAACTTAAGTACTGCTAGGCACCACCGTTCAGACTCTCTCTCTTTCTCTCTCTTTCTCTTGTCTGTCTGTCTGTCTCTATCTCTCTGTGTGTTTCTGTCTGTCTGTCTGTCTGTCTGTATGTCTGTCTGTCTGTCTCTGTGTTTGGCTGTCTGTCTCTCTGTCTCTCTCTCGTATCTGTATCTCTCTTCTCTGTCTATCTCTCTGTCTCTCTCTCTCTCTGTATGTATCTCTCTCTCTCTCTCTGTATGTATCTCTCTCTCTGTCTCTCCTCCTTCCCTCTGTGTGTGCCTCCCCCCCCCCCTCTCTCTCCCTCTGTGTCTATCTCTCTTTCTCTGTATGTCTGTCTCTCTGTCTCTGTCTGTCTCTCTGTCTCTCTCTCCCCTCCCTTCCTCTCTCCTCTCTTTTCTCTCGATCTCTATGTCTCTCTGTTTGTCTGTCTTTCTGTCTCTGTCGCTCGCTCTCTCTTCCCCTCCCTCCCCCTCCCTCTCCCCTCTCTCTCCATCTCCCTCCCATCCCTCTCCCTCTCCCATCTCCCCCTCCCTCCTCCCACGTCCCTCCTCTCTCTCCCCCCTCTCTCCCCTCCCATTCACCCCTACTTCCCCTTTTCGTTATCTCAACTGTCCTAATCTAATCTTTTAATCTTATCACTGGTCATCAGTTCCAGCTTGTCAGACGCATCAAGACTACAGACATGACAGCAGCAGCAGCATTGGTGGTGGTGGGGGTGGCTCCACAAGGCAACAAGAGCGAGACACAACGACGACGACGGCGATGAATGATGACGCCGTGGATGAGCTGTGCCGAATGCCTTTCGCTATCCGGGACGATGACGATGACATTGGCGGTTCCAGCTACGAGGTTGCCCAGTCTGGTTGGTTTTAGGTGGGGGAAGGGGGGGGGGGGGCGTCAATCGGAGAGTTGTGAGTCCCTCAGGGAGCGTCAATCGGGGAGTTGGAGTCCCTTAGGGGGCGTCAATCGGGAAGTTGGAGTCCCTCAGAGAGCGTCAATCGGGAAGTTGGAGTCCCTCAGGGAGAGTCAATCGGGGAGTTGGAGTCCCTTAGGGGACGTCAATCGGGAGTTGGAGTCCCTTAGAGGACGTCAATTGGGGAGTTGTGAGTCCCTTAGGGGGCGTCAATTGGGGAGTTGGAGTCCCTTAGGGGACGTCAATCGGGGAGTTGGAGTCCCTTAGAGGACGTCAATTGGGGAGTTGTGAGTCCCTTAGGGGGCGTCAATTGGGGAGTTGGAGTCCCTTAGGGGACGTCAATTGGGGAGTTGTGAGTCCCTTAGAGGACGTCAATTGGGGAGTTTGTGATGTACCCTTAGAGGACGTCAATTGGGGAGTTGTGAGTCCCTTAGAGGACGTCAATTGGGGAGTTGTGAGTCCCTTAGAGGACGTCAATTGGGGGTTTGGAGTCCCCTTTGGGCGTCAATTTGGGGGGTTGGAGTCCCCTTTGGGCGTCAATTGGGGGGTTGTGAGTCCCAAGGACGTCAATTGGGGGGGTTGTGATCCCCTTTGAGGACGTCAATTGGGGGGGAGTTT
>CM060341.1:515087-517587 GCA_030674155.1 Stramonita haemastoma
TTTTCTATCCCTCTCTTTGTTTCTACCTTGTTCCTATCCTTCCTGTCACCTCCTTCTTGTCTTTTTTCCTTTTTTTTTTTTTTGGCTTGGTTAATTCTCCTGCCATTTTCCACCCACAAAGACTCAGCAGATAACAATTGTCTCCCACGCCGGTCAGATGTGCTGGGCCTGACTTGTCAGGCGCTTAATGGCAGCACAACGCATTTTCGCTCATATGACAGACAGTAACTGCTGCTGTCTGAGCGTTCAGTAATGAAAAAGAAGATTAAAAAAAAAAAGAAGCAAAAAGCAAAGTATTTTTTTATCTTTATTTTATTCTTTTATATCGAGGATAATGGAATAGGCACTCTTGTGCTTTTTTCATCCAGTCTCCGTGTGTATGCAGTTTTGTCAATCTTGTCATCTGTTCCCACTGGCACTCAATGGCCTACTCTTACGAAAAGCGGAACTGGATTTAACACGTGCGCAAGATGTTCTGCGTGCGTTCGTACACAGGGCCTCGGTTTATAGTCTCATCCGAAAGACTTTTGGGGAGAGTGGAGTCAGCACTGATGTTAACTACAGGGAAAAAAAATCCCCTCGAACGGGAATCGAACCCGGGTCGTCAATTTGCGAGTGCAATGTTCTGACCACTAGGCTATCCTGTAAAGTAAACAAACAAACAAACAAACAAACAAACAAACAAAAGCAACAGACAGACAAAAAAACCCAAAAAACCCCGAACAAACCAACAGCAACAACTACCCAACTTAGAACGCAGCAACAAGTTCTTGAACGCACCCCAAGTCTTCCTTAATTAAAAGAAACAGACCTCTTCATGAGAAACCCACCTGTTCACCTTTACCCTCATATAAAAACCAACCGCCATTACCGGAAAAAAAAGAAAGCCAGCTTGTCTGTCCGCTTGTTTAAAGCGAAGGAAAGAAGTAACTGACCGGCCTTCTGTGTCGGTTGACCGGTACTGGAGCGATCTGTGAAGGTGTGTGTGTGCGTGTTGTGGTCTTCAATTTTACCTCTCTTCACAAAAAGTGACCAAACTCTCACACAGAAGACTGTTGTTGTTTTTTCCGGCTGGTTTTTCATGCTGTTCTTTTTTGATTGTTTTCTTGTTTGATTGGGTTTTCTTTTGTTTGGGTTTTTTGGTTTGTTTTTTTATGTTTAAAGATCATTGATTTGGCCTGTATTTCAGTTATAATTCATTCTCTCTCTCTCTCTCTCTCTCTCTCTCTCTCTCTCTCTTCTCTCTCTCCTCTCTCTCTCTTCTCTCTCTCTCTCTCTCTCTCTCTCTCTCTCTCTCTCTCTCTGAGATCTATTAGACAAAATGTTGAGTGCATGCGTGTTCAAGTATTGATATGCATGTAATTGTGTGGATAGTGTATGGGTTCACCACATTTTTGTACCAATGTTTTAAAATAGAATATGTAATAATACATATGTGTCTTGTGTGTGTGTGTGTGTGTGTGTGTGTGTGTGTGTGTGTGTGTGTGTGTGTGTGTGTGTGTGTGTGTGGTGTGTGTGTGTGTGTGTGTGTGTGTGTGTGGTGTAGAGGGGGAAACGTGTGAAAAAATTACGAGGACGGGAGAATTTGTACTGTTTGTATAATTATATAAATTTGAGAAAAAGAATTTCTTCACAATGATGACTATATATTTTTTTTCTAGTATATACATATAAAGTAGATCTAGTATCTAGTCATACGTTGTTAATGCATTATCCTGCATTTCTCTAATTTGTTTTTGGTTTTGTTTTTTAATTGTACCAGGTGGAATTGACCTTTAACATCCCAACGTAAAATACAGCAAAAAAGAGAAAAGAAAGAAAGAAAAAGGAACAGACAAAAGGAAAAAGAAAAAAAGCTGCGAAAGCAAAGTAAACGAAAGAGCAAACTAATTGTAAAAAACTGATTGCTTGATTGATCGATTTTTATGCTGTATTCAATCATTTTTGTATAATTTCATAATATTCCTATAGGGAAAATGTTTACCTATTTCTAGCCTACTAACTATACTCAAATAAACAGCTTCTTGCACTTCTTTCACACTTTTCACTTTACCTACAACATAATTAAAGCTACCTTTTAAACATTTCTTATACATCGTCTTTGTTTTCGATGAGAATTAAATCTTCTGTTGTCGACTTTTCAGTGGCTTTTGATTAATTGCATCACACTGAACTTGTTTGCTGACTTTAATTCATGTTCAATATTTCTTACATCTTGTCTTGGTTCTAGACTGATTAATCTCTCTGCGTGTACAGAAAGCCCTTGAGAATGGACAGTCTTCTGTTGTTTTTTTGTTTGTTTGTTTCTTTTTTTTCTCTTTTTTTTTTTTTTTTTTTTTTTTTTTTAAACAGTATCGTATGGAGTACCGCAAGGAGTTGACCTAAGACGTAGGTTCTGCGGTGTTTTTCTTGTCACCCGCTCCTACCCGCACACAATGGCATACTCTTCCAAAAGGCGGAACGGGTTCTTAACGTGTGCACAAGATGTTCTGCGTGCGTT
>CM060341.1:522587-525087 GCA_030674155.1 Stramonita haemastoma
GAGACTGAGTCCATGGTAGACTGATGAATTATTTGATTTGCATTCTTGCAGAGACTGTATAATGCTCACTTGCATGGTTGCTTGACTGACTGAGTGAAGGATTGATTTAATAATTGACTATTGAATATTTGATTGATAGATTTTGATTGATAGATTGACTGATTCATTAACTGATTAATTGACTGATGAACTGACTGAACGATTGATTAACTGATGGATTAACTAATTAACCAATTGACCGACTGATCAACCGATTGATTAACTAATTGATTAACTTATGGATTAACTAATTAACCGATTGACCGATTAATTAACGGATTAATTAACCGATTAATTAACAGATTGATCAACCAATTGATCCACTGATTAACTGATTGATCGGGAACGGGGTGGGCAGGACGACCCCGAGATGTACAACAGCGGACGAGGGCTGGTGGCCTATGTGATGAACGGCACCACAGGGGAGGTCAAGTACAAACGCTCCACGGCCATTGTGGGAGATTCCCATCGCGTCACCACCGACCCCCCCAAACTGATTGAGGCCCTTAACGGTCAGTGAGTGTTGGGGGAGGGGGGGGGGTTGGGGGTGGGGGGGGGGAGGTGGTGGTGGGAGGGGTAGGGAGGGGGAGAAGGGGAGGAGGGAGAGAGTGGAGATTAATGCATATATATATATATATATATATATATATATATATATATATATTATATATATATATATATATATATATATATATATATTATATATATATATATATATATTATGTGTGTGTGTGTGGTGTGTGTGTGTGTGTGTGTGTGTGTGTGTGTGTGTGTGTGTGTGTGTGTGTGTGTGTGTACACACCCCAACTTAAGGCACAAAGATTCACTATGTGCTTATTTTAACTTATTCGTTTTTTTTTCCAACATATATTCTAAGCATATTTTCTTTCTCTCTTTATCATCGTCTTTTGAGGGCAGCTTCAAAAGGCCAAAGGAATATCAAATATTCCTGTGAACGCAATTGACATTTTTAAATTCTGAAAAGTGTCTTGCTGTAAGGTACCACAGCAGGTGGAGTTTTAATCACCGCCGGGACCTCTGATGAGGGCTCATCCAGGAGCAAAAACTTGAGTCAGGTCAGGCCAAAGGCATGGTTCTTACACAGAAATGTCTACAATGCTGCCATGCTGTCACTGAAAGACATTATTCCCCAGAATTTATTTTCATTTTGTTGTTGTTGTTGAATCTTTGATAAGTCATTTTCAAAATGATTGAGAAGTTGGTACCTGCACTTGTCTTTCCTCACTACTTATATATATATATATATATATATATATATTATATATATATATATATATATATATATATATATATATATATATGGATTAATCTCCCCCTCCCTCATATATGTATATATATATATATATATATATATATATATATATATATATATATATATATATATATATATGCGCGCAGGTGTGTGTGTGTGTGTGTGTGTGTGTGTGTGTGTGTGTGTGTGTGAGGGAGGGAGAGGAGATGGGCGCCGCCCTCAAACATGCTGGCCCCTATAGGAGAAGCTGAGGTCTCTGATGCCTCACTCCCTTACGACCACACAGGTTACGGGACACCTTTTTACCCGTGTGTTGTATGCAGTTTTGTCAATCTTGTCATCTGTCGTCTGACTCACTAAACCACCCCCCTACACCCCCACAGAGGCGGAGGACGGAGATCTGATTATTCTGGCGGTGCAGTGGAACACTATTGGCACGGACAACGACATGGGGCCCATCTATGACGCCATCGAGAGGGCCGCCTACGGTGACGTCACTGGCTCCAGCAAAGCGCGTCAGTTGAAGGAATATGACGCATGGGCTTTGGTGGCCATTCGAGGTGTGTAGAGCATTCCTTCTTTTTTTTTTTTTTTCTTTTCTATGGTGGAACAAGGGGGTCGAAACTGATGTAATTTTGTTTACAAGCCATTGTTATTAAGTTCTGCCATATATTGAAATGGCATCACTTGTAAAGCATAAAAATGTAAGAATTATTCAGTTTTTGTGCCCTGTTGCTATTGGAAACAATCCAATATGGCCACCCAAACTAAATGTTTTCACAGTCCTAAACAATTTTTTTATCTATAGCAAGTTGAAGTAACCTGTTTCTTACAGACACTTTTAACAACCTGAATTGTTTAAATTCACACAGGGAGATTTTCATAAATGTATCCAGCAATTTTATATTCTAAAAAAAATACCACCATGATTTGGGGCACTTTTGGACCTGTGTCTACTATGCTGTTCACTCAGTAACATGTCGGTTTAGTAAAGGGGGACGGGATAGCTCAGTGGTTAGAACGCTCTGCTTTGCCCCAGCCAAGGTTAAGCAGTATCGAGCGTGGTTGCCAGTTGGATGGGTGACCGTTTGCGCGCCTTGGCTTCAGTACAGTTCCCCCCCCCCCAGTTCACCCAGCTGTAAATGGGTACCTGCCCTCTTTAGGGTCAGGGAAGGTAAAGCAGCGAGG
>CM060341.1:535087-537587 GCA_030674155.1 Stramonita haemastoma
TTGCTGTTGTTTTGCTTTTTGTTTTTTAATCTAACCATCTGTGTGTGTGTTGTCTTTTCATACATACACAAATGGCTTGATGAAAAAAAAGCAAATCAATGGTTATTCAATGTACCATTTGGAAATAAAACTTTGACTTGACTTGATTTCACACACACACACACACACACACACACACACACACACACACACACACACACACTCACACAACACACACACACACACACACACACACACACACACACACACACACACACACACACACACACACACACACACACACACACACACACAAAAGATGGCTTGATGGAAAAAAAAGCAAATCGATGCTTAATCAATGTACCATCTGGAAATAAAAATTTGATTGATTGATTGATTAATTGATTGACACACACACACACACACACGCGCGCGCACACACACACACACACACACACACACACACACACACACACACACACACACACACACACACACACACTCACACACACACACACACACACACACACACACACACACACACACACACACACACACACACACACACACACACACATCTGTTTCAGTATTGCTATCAACATTTTCTGCATTTTCCCCAGATGGGTCTCAGAATCGACAACATTCTCAACGAGAAGGGAGACGACTCCAAGGGAGGTAATGGCTACAAGCCTGTAGTTAATCCCCTTGACAAGGACAGCGATGACAAAGCCACGGTGTTGAGTCGTTTACACGGTAAGTAGCAACCCTCTGATTTACTGATTCGGTTGTTTATTTCATTTTGTTCTCTTGTTTGCTCCTTATCTACTAACGCTTTTCTTTTTTTCCATAATCAAAATTTTTTATTGTGACTTCTGATTTTTGTCTTCTGAAAGAGTGCATTTTATTACCTTATCATATATAGTGTCCTTTATTCTTGTGTGTTGTTTGGTACTGCGTAAAGTCTTATTGTTTAGTATATTTTTAACTTGATGTATCCCTGAAAAGGGCGGGGACTGGATGTAAAAAAGCACATGAGTGCTTATCTATTATCTCGAATAAAAGACTTTGCCTTGCCTTGCCTTGCCTTGCCTCTCTCTCTCTCTCTCTCTCTCTCTCTCTCTCTCTCTCTCTCTCTCTCTCTCTCTCTCTCTCTCTCTCTCTTCTCCCCTCTCTCTCTCTCTCTCTCTCTGTCCCTGCCCTTCAGTTTTCTTTTCTCCACCCCGTATTTGATATCAATCCTTTTACAAAAGCATACAACTGAATAGTCATGTTTTTTGCTACAATCTTACCAAGTAGACGGACAATAATGAGATATCTATATGCATGAGATATAACAATACGAGTGGGGAACTATACTGGTTCTGAGAAATATAAAACATCCAAGATTGGCCAACTAATTCTCTCTCTCTCTCTCTCTCTCTCTCTCTCTCTCTCTCTCTCTCTCTCTCTCTCTCTCTTCTCTCTCTCTCTCTCTCTCTCTCTCTCTCTCTCTCTCTCTCTCTCTCTCTCTCTCTCTCGAGCTCCCAAGCTCTCTTTCTCTCCACCCCCCTCTCTTTCTCTCTCTCTTTCTCTCTCTCTCTCTCTTTCTTTCTTTCTCTCTCTCTGTCTCTTATATCACATGTATAACTTTTGACAGATGGTGGTGGATTGATGTTTTCAGTTGTTTATTTCACTTTATTCTCTTGTTTGCTCTTTATCTATTAACGCTTTTCTTTTCTTCCATAATCAAAATCTTTTTATTGTGACTTCTGATTTTTATCTTCTGAACGAGTGCATTTTATTACCTTATCATATATAGTGTCCTCATTCTTGTGTGTTGTTTGGTACTGCGTAAAGTTTTATTGTTTAGTACCTTTTCAACTTGATGTATCCCTGAAAAGGGCGGGGACTGGATGTAAAAGAGCACACGAGTGCTTATCTATTATCCTCGAATAAAAGATTTTGCCTTGCCTTGCCTTGCCATTAGTTGACTGATTTGTTGATTAATTGATCGATTATTTGGTTGATTGATTGATTAATCGATCATTTACCTCCTGGGTCGGTCGGTGGTCTAATGGTTATAACGTACCTGCCTAGAAAGTGAAAAGTCCAGGTTTGAAGTGTGCGGTGGTTCGATCCCCGTTTAAGGCCCGAAACTTTTCCCCCATCCATTAGACCATGAGTGGTGGTCTGGGTGCTAGTCTTTCGGATGTGATAATAAACCGAGGTCCCGTGTGTTACACATCATTATTTAGCGCACGTAAAAGAATGCACCGCAGCAAGAAGGTTGTCCCTGGCAAAATTGTGTAGAAAAAAGCCACTTTAATACGGAAACAAATACAGTTGCGGACAGCAAAATGAACAAAAAAAAATAATGGGTGGCGTTGCTCTTGTGGCGACGCGCTCTCCGTGAGGAGAGCAGCCCGAATTTCACATAGAGAAATCTACTGTGACATAAAGTGGTATAAATAAATAAATAAATAAATAAATGATTAGATAAATAAATAAATTAATTAATAAATAGATTGTGCCGAAGAATGCA
>CM060341.1:540087-545087 GCA_030674155.1 Stramonita haemastoma
CCATCTAAAGAACCAATCATCTTAATTCTTCCAAAGAACCAATGATTTTAAGTCATCTAAAGAACCAATCATCTTAATTCTTCCAAAGAACCAATGATTTTACGCCATCTAAAGAACCAGTCACCTTTAAGTCATCCAAAGAACCAATGATTTTACGCCATCTAAAGAACCAATCATCTTAATTCTTCCAAAGAACCAATGATTTTACGCCATCTAAAGAACTAATCCCTTTTAAGTCATCCAAAGATCTAGTTGTCTTCATATTCACCTGTGCCATAGTCTAACAGACCTTTGGGGCACCACTGAAGATATTGCAACCAGCTTCCTCCTCTCCTGACAGTGCCATTTCCACTTCATCCGAAATTTCATCTTAAGTCATCCAAAAAAAAGTCATCTTAAGTCACCCCCAAAATATCATCTTAAGTCATCCCAAAATATCATCTTAAGTCATCCAAAATATCATCTTAAGTCATCCAAAATATCATCTTAAGTCATCCAAAATATCATCTTAAATCATCCCAAATATCATAAGTCATCCCAAAATATCATCTTAAGTCATCCCAAATATCATAAGTCATCCCAAAATATCATCTTAAGTCATCCAAAATATCACAAGTCATCCAAAAAAAAATCATCTGAAGTCATCCAAAATATCATCTTAAGTCATCCAAAATGTCATCTTAAGTCATTTAAAAATATCATAAGTCATCTAAAATGTCATATTAAGTTATTCAAATAACGCAATCATCTTTAAGTCATCCAAAAAGTCATGTGAAGTTATTCAAAGAACACAATCATTTTCCAGTCATCCAAAATGTCATCTTAAGTTATTCAAAGAACGCAAATATTTTTAAGTTATCCAAAAAGTCATCTTCATTTATTCAAAAGAGCACTATCATCTTTAAGTCATCCAAAAAGTCATCTTTAGTCATCCAAAAATATCTTAAAGTCGTACAAAATGTCATCTTCAATTAGTTAAAAAACAACAACCCACAACCATCTGCAAATCAACCAAAGAATCAACTATCTTTCAAGTCATCTCCAAAAACAACCAATCATCTTTCTCAACAAAACAAACCAACAAACCAATATCAGTGAACTCTTTTATTGATTGATTGATTGATTTATTCTTTTATATCGAGGATAATGGAATAAGCACTCATATGCTTTTTTTTTTTTTATAGATCCAATCCCCGTGTGTATGCAGTTTTGTAAATGTCATCGGTTCCCACCAGCACCTACTCTTACGAAAAGCGGAACAGGATTTAACGGTTTGCGCACGGCAAGATGTTCTGCGTGCGTTCGCACACGGGGCCTCGGTTTATAATCACATCCGAAAGACTTTTTTCAGGGAGTGGAGTCAGCACTGATGTTAATTAACTCCAGAGGAAAAAATCCCCTCTACCTGGAATCGAACCCGGGTCGTCAAATTGCGAGCGCAATGTTCTAACCACTAGGCTATCCCGTCCCTTTTCAGGTCGGCAGGCCAGTTCCAGTTTCTGGAGAACTCGGTGATGGTTGGAGAGTCTGACAACATGGGGGAGCCCACTAAAGGGTGGGACCCGTGAATCAGGTCACGGTCCCACTGCCCCGGGCAATTCCTGTTCCCTGGGATATGTGAGTGATGCTACATTTTACATTTGTTTTACATTTTACACCACTTTATGTCACAGCAGATTTCTCTGCGTGAAAATCGGGCTGCTCTCCCGGGGAGAGCGCGTCGCCACAAGTGCAGCGCCTACCCATTATTTTTCCCCCCCCCTCAGGGATGGCGTCTAAACACGACACCTGTGTGCATGCTGGTTTTTTTTTTCAATTTTGTCATCCGCTCCTTCCGGCACACGATGGCCTGCTCTTCCGAAAGGCGGAACGGGGTTTTAACGTGTGCGCAAGATGTTCAGCGTGCGTTCGCACACGGGACCTCGGTTTATAGTCCCATCCGAATGACTTTGACATTCAGTTCGATTTTTTTCGTCAAACTGGGAAGAAAGGGCGAGCTGGGTACGAACCCAGAAACTCGCGGTTTACATATTGGCAGGCGAACGACTTAACCATCCTGCCACCGTCCTTCCTGTTGTTGTTTTTGTCTTCAATTTAACGTCTGTTCACTCTAAGTGATATTAGACGAGAAAAGTGGAAAGTGTAATGGAAGTTATGGAAGTGAGTGGAAGGGGTGGGAAGAGGAAACGTTTTATAAGATAGCATTAATGGTGGTATTTTTGTACGCCTTAAAAAAAAAGAAGAAAAAGTGAGTGATGTTTGTATGATGTTCTGTGATGAGTGTGATATTGGTGTGATGGGTTAAGGTGTGGTGGTGTGTGGTGGTGTGGTGTGTGGTGGGGTGAAGGAGGTCAAATTTTCTTTATTCACGTCAATTTTTTAGATTATTATTTCGGATTGGATAGGATTGTATAACATTTTAAATCACGGCAGATTTCTCTGCACGAAATTCTGGCTACGCTCCCCGGGGAGAGTGCGTCGCCACAAGTGCAGCACCACCCATTATTTTTTTTTCTTTTTCCTGTCTGCAACTGTATTTGTTTTCATATCAGAGTGGCTTTTTTCAACATAATTTTGCCAGGGACAACCCTCTTGTTGCCGTGGATTCTTTTACGTGCGCTAAATAATGATGTGTAACACACGGGACCTCGGTTTCTCGTCTCACCCGAAAGACTAGCACCCAGACCACCACTCCTGGTCTAATGGATGGGGGAAAAGTTTTGTTGGAAAAGTATATTGTATTGTATTGTTATTGTATTGTATTGTATTGTATTGTATGTAGTGTAGTGTAGTGTAGTGTAGTGTAGTGTAGTGTAGTGTGGTGTGGTGTGGTGTGGTGTGGTGTGGTGCGGTGCGGTGCGGTGTAGTGTAGTGTAGTGTAGTGTAGTGTAGTGTAGTGTAGTGTAGTGTAGTGTAGTGAAGTGTAGCGTAGCGCAGTACAGTGTAGTGAAGTGCAGCGTAGTATAGTGTAGTGTAGTGCACTGAAGTGTAGTGTGGTGTAGTGTAGCGTAGTGCAGTGTAGTGAAGTGTAGTGTAGCGTAGTGAAATGTCGTGTAGTTTAGTTTAGTGTAGTGTAGTGTAGTGTAGTGTAGTGTAGTGTAGTGTAGTGTAGTGTAGTGTAGCGTAGTGTAGTGTAGTATAGTGTAGCGTAGCGTAGCGTAGCGTAGTGTAGTGTAGTGTAGTGTAGTGTAGTGTAGTGTAGTGAAGTGTAGTGCAGTGTAGTGTAGCGTAATACCAACCACAGCAAAAACAAAAGAGGAAGAAAATTGTACATTCTTTAACCTTATTTAAGAGCTCATTAAACACACACACACACACACACACACACACACACACACACACACACACACACACACACACACACACACACACACACACACACACACACACACACACACACACACACAAACACACACACACACACACACACACACACACACACACACACACAAACACACACACACACACACACACACACACACACACACACACACACACACACACACACACACACACACACACACAAAAACTCATATTCTTCTTACTTTTAAACGAAAAAAACTACCAACAAATTACACACAACCTATCTTCAATTTCCTTTCTTCCAATATTCTTGTTTCTTCTTCGATATGCAAATCACACCCTCACCAACCAATCACGTGTCGCCTTTCATGTTCTGCGTCACAGACGCCAGCCAATCAGAGGCTACATTTCTAACGATGGGCCCAACTACCTGACCAATGTACGCTTCCATAACTTTCAACCTAACGGGAATCGAACCGCCAGTGCCTTAGGTTTTCGCGGCAATAACTACTGGATGACGTCACCCGTCAACGAGGTCGAGCAGTTGTCCTTCACCTTCAGAGATGACGTAAGTCTGCGTGATGATGACGTCATCAGCAATGAATGATGTCGAGTTGGGGGTTGAGGTGGGAAGGGGGTGGTGGTGGTGGTTGTGATGGGGGGTGTGACTGGATGCATTATGTATGCATGGATGGACGGATGTGTATGTGGTGGTGGATGGATGCATAATAATATATGGATAGATGGATGGATGGATGGATGGATGGATGGATGGATGGATGGATGGATGGATGGATAGATCGATGGATGGATGGATGGATGGATGGATGGCTATGTGGATGGATGCATATAGTAGTGATAGAAAGATGGATGGATGGACGGATGGCTATGTGGATGGATGCATATAGTAGTGATAGAAAGATGGATGGATGGACGGATGGCTATGTGGATGGATGCATATAGTAGTGATAGAAAGATGGATGGATGGACGGATGGCTATGTGGTGATGGATGCATATAATATATGGATAGATGGATAAATGGATGGATGGATGGATGGCTATTATGGAATGATGCATATAATTGGGATAGAAAGATGTATGGATGGACGGATGTATATGTGGTGGTAGATGTATGAATGGATGAATGGATGGATGGAAGCATACATGGAAGCATGTATGTATGTGTGTACACAGATGGATGGACGCATTTACTTCCGTATGTATGTATTCTAGTATTTATTTTTTTATTTTATTTCGAGGATAATGGAATAAGTACTCGTGTGCTTTTTTACATCCAGTCCCCGTGTGTATGCAGTTTTGGAAATTCTGTCATCCGTTCCCACCGGCACACGATGGCCTACTCTTACGAAAAGCGGAACAGGATTTAACGTGTGCGCAAGATGTTCTGCGTGCGTTCGCACACGAGGCCTCGGTTTATAGTCTCATCCGAAAGACTTTTGGGGAGAGTGGAGTCAGCACTGATGTTAACTCCAGGAGAAAAATCTCCTCGACCGGAATCGAACCCGGGTCGTCAAATTGCCAGCGCAATGTTCTGACCACTTGGCTATCCCGTCCCCTATACGGATCTGTTATTTGGTTATCCATCACATTCCAAAGGACTCGACCGGTCTTCGCCTCTTCCACGGCAACAGCACTGACTACACGTTCGGCGAGAGAGACGGTGACCTTCAGTTGA
>CM060341.1:565087-570087 GCA_030674155.1 Stramonita haemastoma
ACCACGATCCGCTCTGGGGACTCCAACTGCCCTATTTTTCCCCAGGGATGGTGTCTAAACACGACACCTGTGTGCATGCTGGTTTATCTATCTATCTATCTATCTATCTATCTATCTATCTATCTATCTATCTATCTATCTATCTATCTATCTATCTATCTATCTATCTAAAATTTTGTCATCCGCTCCTACCGGCACACGATTGGCCTGCTCTTCCGAGAGGCGGAACGGGGTTTTAACGTGTGCGCAAGATGCTCTGCGTGCGTTCGCACACGGGGCCTCGGTTTATAGCCTCATCCCAATGACGACTGACTGACTGACTTTAATTAATGAACAGAAACTAATAGACGTTAACTATACGCTACGATACCAAGACACAAACAAACTTTATGAAAACTGCCTTTCAAGGCAAGACCGAGGGTAAAAAAGCAACAACAAAATAAAAGGCATTGGTCCCTACGAAAATCTTCTATCAATCGTAAAGAAGCGTAAACTTAAATGGTACGGGCATGTCACAAGATCAAAAGGACTTGCAAAAACAATACTGTCCAAGAAGGAAGAAAAAGAGGCAGACCAAAGAAGAGATGGGAGAACAACATCAGCGAAATGTTCAGGCCTAGAACTCAACAAAACCCTGAGAAAGGCAGAACAGAGAGAGGAATGGAGGGAGCTGGTTGTCAAGTCTTCAGGGGTGCCCCCACGGTCGCCAGACTAATTATATTATTATTTATTCTTTTATATCGAGGATAACAGATTAAGCAATCATGTGCTTTTTTTTCATCCGGTCCCCGTGTGTATGCAGTTTTTGTAAATATTGTCATCTGTTCCCACCGGCACACGATGGCCTACTCTTACGAAAAGCGGAACAGGATTTAACGTGTACGCAAGATGTTCTGCGTGCGTTCGCACACGGGGCCTCGGTTTAAAGTCTCATCCGGGATAGATAGACTAGGGGATAGATAGATAGATAGATAGATAGATAGATAGACAGATAGATAGATAGATAGATAGATAGATGGATAGATAGATAGATGGATAGATAGATAGATGGATGGATAGATAGATAGATAGATAGATAGATAGATAGATAGATAGACAGATAGATAGATAGATAGACAGATAGATAGATAGATAGATAGATAGATAGATAGATAGATAGATAGATAGATAGATAGATAGATAGATAGATAGATAGATAGATAGACAGACAGATAGATATACCATTCTCAGTCTAAGGGAAACAAACAAACGCAATGACAGAAGTGTACGGAAAACATGGCAGTTTACATAAGTTAAAAAAGGGGTAAAAGGTAAAGGTGTCCAATAACCTATGTGGTCATAGGGGAGCGAGGCATCAGAGCCCTCAGGTCCCATCTCCTCTCCCTCGCTGCTTTACCTGCCCTTTTAGATATGAAATAATCGTACCAAATAAAAAATCAAGATAAACAAACAACCACCACCCCCCCCTCTAAAAATCACCAGGGACAATGACAGACACTATAGCCGATTGGTTAAGACCATTCGACTTCAATCCCATAGATCCATGAAGTCGTGGGTTCGTATTCTGGCAGCGTCTGGTAACTTAAGGGTGGGGATTTTTACGATCTCCCAGGTTATATTCAAGTGCAGACTTGCCAGTGCCTTAATTCTTTTCGTGTATATAATTATACGCAATGCAGAAGATCAAATACGCACGTTAAAGATCCCATACTTCCTTTCAGCGTTCGGTCGGTCAAGAAAACACCAACACCACTCAGCATGATAGTTCCCAACTAGGAATGCGGTTACCTTCATGGTAGGCAAAAACGGTCGCGTACGCAAAATTTCACTATTTTTATTTATTTATTTATTTAATCTTTTATATCGAGGATAACAGAATAAGCAATCATGTGCTTTTTTTCATCCGGTCCCCGTGTGTATGTATGCAGTTTTTGTAAATATTGTCATCTGTTCCCACCGGCACACGATGGCCTACTCTTACGAAAAGCGGAACAGGATTTAACGTGTGCGCAAGATGTTCTATGGGTGAATCTAGGAGCTCTGGCCGAGAAGCAACAAGAAAAACAACCAAACCTAGAAAACAAACACAAACAAAGATATCGCAAATGAGAACGAAAGGACGAAAACTGAAGATGACACAACTATCATGGTTATTATGGATCGCTTTTTTGTCTAGAGGCACGCACCTGCCTAAAGAAGCTCTTCGCCCCGCGCTAGTCTTTCGGATGAGACGATAAATCGAGGTCCCGTGTGTTACACATCATTATTTAGCGCACGTAAAAGAACCCACGGCAACAAGAGGGATGTCTCTGGCAAAATTCTGTAGAAAAAAGTCACTGTGATGGGGAAACAAATACAGTTGCGGACAGGAAAAAAATGGGTAGGCGCTGCACTTGTGGCGACGCGCTCTCCCCGGGGAGAGAGAGCAGCCCGAATTTCACGCAGAGAAATCTGCTGTGACATAAAGTGGTATAAAATATAAATATATAGGGGACAGGATAGCTCAGTGGTCAGAGCGCTCGCTTTCCCAACGCAAAGGTTAAGCAGCACCTTCAGCGTGGTTACCAGTTGGGTGGGTGACTGTTTGCGCGCCTTGGCTTCAGTACAGTCCCCCAGTTCACCCAGCTGTCAATAGGTTCCTGCCCTCTTTAGGGTCAGGGAAGGTAATGCAGCGAGGAGAGGAGATGGGCGCCGCCCTCAATATGCTGGCCCCTAGAGAGGCTGAGGTCTCTGACACCTCGCTCCCCTACGACCACACAGGTTATAGGACACCTTTACCTTTACCTTATGATTATGATATGACATGATGATTTATGCCATGGCATTATACTACATTACATTACGTAACGTTAGGTTACATTGCAATTCATAATAGGGCATTAGAATACAGTGCAGGGCAGCAGACAATAACAGTAGTTTACACGAAATAACTTAAAGAAGAGAACTTAAGAAACAAAAGTTCACAAGTCAAGAAGCTTACAAGAAGTACATGGATAGCCACAGAGAAGTGAGGAAAAAGATGAGAGAAGCCAAAGAAGCGTGGATAGAAGAACAATGCAACAACATCGAAGCTGGAATGACCAAGGGAAACAGCAAAACAGCTTACGACACTTTGAAAGCACTAACGAAAACCACACAGCCTAAAGCCTCTGTTATTGAAGACAAAGAAGGAAATCTTTTAACGGAAAACAATGCCATCCTCCAACGCTGGACAGAATACTGTGAGGGATTGTACAACTACCCACTACGCCCAGATACCAACATAGTTTCTGACAAACCCCCTGAACACCAAGATAAAGACCCACCAATACTAAGGTGTGAAGTAGATGCAGCTATTAGACAATTGAAGAAGGGGAAGTCCCCTGGAATCGATAACATCCCAGCTGAACTCATAAAAAATGGAGGGAATGAAACAGCAAGGCGATTCACAGAACTTTGTCAGAAGATCCACGACACCAAAGAATGGCCAAAAGAATGGACACAGTCTCTTGTAATACCCCTGCCAAAGAAAGGAAACCTCAAACAATGCCAGAACTACAGAACCATCAGTCTCATAAGTCATCCTAGCAAGATCATGCTGCAGGTAGTCCTCAACAGACTGAAAAACCAAGCGGAAAAACTCCTGGCAGAAGAACAAGCGGGCTTTAGACCAAAACGCAGCACAATGGAACAAATTTTCAATCTGAGAATTCTGATAGAGAAGCATCTCCAACACCAAAAAGACTTGTACCACAATTTCATAGACTTCAAAAAGGCCTTTGACAGGGTATGGCATGACGGCCTCTGGCAAGTACTCAGGCACTTCAACATTGACAGCTGTCTAATTGAAGTCATCAAAGCTCTGTACGAGAACGCAGAAAGTGCAGTTTTTATGAATAATCACGTGGGCGAGTTCTTCAAGACCACGGTTGGGGTTCGCCAGGGCTGCCTTCTCTCACCTGTACTCTTCAACCTCTTCCTCGAAAACATCATGACAGAGACACTGCAAAACCACCACACTTCCATCTCCATTGGTGGAAGACCCCTTTGCAACCTCAGATTTGCAGATGACATTGACCTCATGGGCAGCAGCAAACAAGAACTGCAAATCCTCACAGACAATTTAACAGATCGAGCGAGCGCATACGGCATGGAGGTCAGTACAGAGAAATCAAAGATCATGGTCAACAGCGCGAGTAATGACATCACGGAAATAAAGATGAATGGAGAAACACTAGAAGAGGTGAGCCAATTCAAATACTTAGGCTCCATCCTAACAAAAGATGGCACATCAAACAATGAAGTGAAAGCTCGCATTGCAACAGCAACATCTGCTCTAGTCAGACTCGAGAAGATCATCAGAAGCAACAACATCAGCTTCTGCACCAAATACCACCTTTACAAATCCCTCGTGATATCTATCCTCCTATATGGCTGTGAATCATGGACTCTGACAGCAGAGTTAGAGAGGAGAATCCAAGCATTCGAGAACAAGTGCCACAGAAGACTCCTCAAAATATCATACAAAGAACACAAGACCAATAACTATGTGAAAGAAGAAATCAAAAAGCGTGTGGGCCCCCAAGAGCCTTTGCTCTCCACCATAAAGAGGAGAAAGCTGATGTGGTTTGGTCACACCACAAGACACAACACCCTAGCAAAAACCATCCTGCAAGGAACAGTCGAGGGCAAGAGAAGAAGAGGCCGCCAAAAGAAATCATGGGTTGACAACATCAAAGACTGGACCGCCCAACCCCTGCAACACCTCCTACTAGCCACACAGGATCGTGAAGCATGGAAAAAGATCTCTGTTGCGTCTTCTTCATGTCCCCCTACGTCCTTTGGGACATGGGACTGAGTGAGTGTGAGTGAGTATGTGTGCGTGCATGTGTGTGTATGTGTATGTGTCTGTGTCTCTGTGTTTGAATCTGTGTACGTGTGTGTGTGTGTGTGTGTGTGTGTGTGTGTGTGTGTGTGTGTGTGTGTGTGTGTGTGCGTGTGCGGTTGTGTGTGTGTGTGTG
>CM060341.1:572587-574428 GCA_030674155.1 Stramonita haemastoma
CACTTCAGGTCACAGCAGATTCCTCTGCGTGAAATTCGGGCTGCTCTCTCTCCCACCCCGGGGAGAGCGCGTCACCACAAGTGCAGCACCTACCCATTTTTTTGCGTTGGGAAAGCGAGCGCTCTGACCACTGAGCTATCCTGTCCCCTATATTTTATATTTTATACCACTTTATGTCACAGCAGATTCCTCTGCATGAAATGCAGGCTACTCTCTCTCCCCGGGGAGAGCGCGTCGCCACAAGTGCAGCACCTACCCATTTTTCTGCGTTGGGAAAGCGAGCGCTGTGACCACTGAGCTATCCTGTCCCCTATAATTACTCTATTATTTTATACCACTTTATGTCACAGCAGATTCCTCTGCGAGAAATTCGGGCTGCTCTCTCTCCCCCGGGTAGAGTGCGTCGCCACAAGTGCAGCGCCTACCCATTTTTTTCCCTGTCTGCAACTGTATATATTTCCCTATCAGAGTGGCTTTTTTCTACAGAATTTTGCCTGGGACAACCCCCTTGTTGCCTTGGGTTCTTTTACGTGCGCTAAATAATGATGTGTAACACACGGGACCTCGGTTTATTGTCTCATCCGAAAGACTAGCGCCCAGACCACCACTCATGGTCTAATGGATGGTGGGAAAATTTTGGGCCCAAACAGGATTCGAACCCCCGCACACTCCGACCCGGACTTTTCGCTTTCTAGACAGGCGCGTTATGTAACCTTTAGACCACCGATCCATCTAATTAATAAATCAAAGACATCATTTCTAAATCACCCCCCTTTACATAGAAAACTTACGAAACCTCATTTTAAAACACACAAAATAATCGTAACAAATGGTGGGAACAGATGAAAAGTTTGACAAAACTGCATGCACACTGGAAGGGATGAAAAAAAAAAGCACCGCGTGCTTATTCCATTACCCTCGAAAAAAAAGAAGAATAAAAAAAAAAGAAAAAAAAAATAACAGACGACGATACAGCTAATTAAAACAAAAAACAACAAACAACAAAAACAACAACAACAACAACAAACCAATCAAACTAAAAACTTATTTTAAAACCCAGCTCCGTTTGTGAACCCCCTTTTTAAGGACAAAAAAAAAAAACAACTTAACGACCCACAGACGAGACAGTGGAAAAAGAAAGGGGAGGGAGGAGGAAGGGGGGAGGGGGAGGGAGGGGGTAGAGGGGGGGGGAAGTTGAGGGTTCATTAAAAAAAAGAGCAAAACGAGGGGGGGGGGTTTTAATTATCCCCCCCAAAGGGTTGGAGGCTAAGGCTTCGTAAATCTTCCCGGGGCACTGTCAAAAACCCCCCTTTGCACACATAATCTTTAGAAAATGAGGAGAGTTTAAGTACAAGAGGTGGTGGGGTGGGGGGTAGGGGTGGGGGGTGGGGGGTAGGATGGGGGTTGGGGTGGGGGGAGGTGCAACAAGGGGGGTGGGGGGAGGGGGGAGGAGAGAAAAGAAGGAGAAAGGGGGGGGGATGTGTGTGGGTTTTGTTTGGTTTGGTTGTGTTTTGGTTGGTGTGGGTGGTTTTTTGTTGTGGGTGTGTGTGTGTGTGGTTGTGTGTGTGTGTGTGTTTTGTGTGTGTGTGTGTGTGTGGTGTGTGTGTGTTTTGTGTGTGTGTGGTGTGTGTGAGAGGAGAAGAGAGGGGAGAGGAAGAGAGAGAGAGGGGGGGGAGAGAGAGAAGAAACAACAGCAGACAGGCAGACAGCGACAGACAGACAGGGCAAAAGAAAGGGAGACAGAGAAAACGACAGGAGAGAGAGAGGAGAAGAGAGAAAAGAGAGAGAGAGAGGAGAGAGGAGAAGAGGAGAGAGAAGGAAGGGGGAAAAAGGGGGAGAGG
>CM060341.1:587028-599528 GCA_030674155.1 Stramonita haemastoma
ATTGACAAAGAAGGCAGAAAATAGACAAGATGGAGGCAGCAGGAAATAAAGGAACTAAGCAGAATCAAAGAGAGGGATAGAAAAGAGAGAATTTCTAGCGCAGAATTGCCAGAATGTGGGGATGCTGTTTATACTTACAGGCCTCCGACATTCCCACGGGAAGGAAAGGGTTAGGAAAGATGGGTTTCTCAGTACGACTAAGAATGGTGATATTGAGAAATTACAAGAAAAAGAAGAAAAAAAGAAGAGAAGAATGGAATATAAAAAGAAGCAACTAAAAACAGGCTCAAAGTACATCCGGCTTTTGTTTGTTTGTTTGTTTGTCGTTGTTGTTTTTTTTTTTGGGGGGGGGTTATTTCTAGGTTTTTGTTTTGTTTCTTTCAGGTTATAATTTCCTATCATCCTCTCGTGGCTTGTAATTGTTGTTGTTGTTGTAGGGGTTGTTAGTGTTTTTTGTGGGTTTTTTTTTTATTGGGAGGTGTGGGTTTGTTTTGCTCATAGATTACTGCAAAAAAGAAGTAAATGTTAGATAAAATCACTGTCCAAATGGGGAACAATTTTGAGAGAAATACTTAAAATTTTCATCCATAAAATAAACAGAATTTCTATCCCTCTTCTCTTTAGCTGGCAATACTAGAGATGTATCTTTTATAATGCAAAGGACATAGGGAAATGGATAGGGAAACAGATACACATGCAGACAAGAAAAGACAAAAGAAAAAGGTTGGCGCTGCTCTTGTGGCGATGCGCTGCTCTCCCCGGGAAGAGCAGCCCGAATTTCATGCAGAGAAATCTGCTGTGTCTTAAAGTGGATTACAATACAATATGATACAATGCGAGAAAATGTGTGTAAAATATTCTTTGATTTTTCTTTTCTTTTTGTCTTGTTATGATACAATGCGAAAAAATGTATGTAAAATATTCTTTGATTTTTCTTTTTTTGTCTAGTTATATTCTGTTCAGTCATTCATTTGTTTAATCTTTTTTTTTGTTGATTTTGTCGCTGTTCGGTTGAGTTAGTTTGTTGTTGCTGTTGTTGTTGTTGTTTGTTTGTTTTTAGTGTTTTTTTTGTTTTTTTTAAAGAAAACCTGACGTAAAGAAACCAGTGGATTTTCCACGCAACTTAAAAAATGTTCTCTCTCTCTCTCTCTCTCTCTCTCTCTCTCTCTCTCTCTCTCTCTCTCTCTCAGAGAGCGCCCCCTGGTGTGTTTTAATGAAGGCCTTGACAAAGGGGGCAGTACTCTAGCGCTATCTCCTGCGGGACAGCGACGAAGGAGCCAAGAGTTACCGAACCATTGCTAATTAGCTCCCTTCTCTGGGATGTACTTTCGGTTATCTGCCTTTGTGAAAGTCGCGTCGTAAGTCTTGGTAGCTCACAGCTTCTAGCTGTCTGTACCTGTGTGTGTGTGTGTGTGTGTGTGTGTGTGTGTGTGTGTGTGTGTGTGTGTGTGTGTGTGTGTGTGTGGTGTGTGTGTGTGTGTGTGTTGTGTGTGTTGTGTGTATGTGTGTGTGTGTGTGTGTGTGTGTGTGCGTGTGTGTGTGTGTGTGTGTGTGTGTGTGTGTGTGTGTGTGTGTGTGTGCGCGCGCGCGCGCGCGCGCGTGTCTCTAATTCTATCTCCGTGTCTATGTATGTATGTCTCTGTTTTTGTCTGCCTTTCTGTCTCTATGTCACACACACATATACACACATACACGCATACACACACATACACGCGCACGCGCGCATGCATGCAAGCACACACACTTAGAAAAAGAAACTGTTTACAAGCTCTCCCCCCACCCCTACACTTTAAGCATTGTGTTTCTCGCTTGTTTTGTTTTTGTTTGTCATTATTTAAAACACAGTCTTGAAACATGAGACTGTCGTTGTAGAGAGACCAAAAAAAACCCCTCAAACAACAACCCCTCCTTTAAAAAAACAAAACAAAACACCCACACCCCAACAACCCCAAAACAATGAATAGGAACTGGTAATTTCACTTTCTTCAAAGGTAGGGAAATAAGATTTACTGTACATGCAAATCAATGATCAGACGAAATGAAAATAGATAAAAATGACTTTTTATAGCTATGCCGATTACGAAAGCTGTATTAGTACTGTCATCACATTAAGAAGTGAAGCTCGGATGAGAGTTGTGGAACTATGATCATATATTATATTCTTTCATTGTATTCTTTTATTGTGTTCTTTTATATCGAGAATAATGGAATAAGCACTCATGTGCTTTTTTATATCCAGTCCCCCGTGTTTATGCAGTTGTTGTAAATCGTGTCATCTATACAGATTAAGAAGAAGCTCCACAGCACAGAATGTCAGTAAAATGTAAAAAAAGGTAAAGGTGTCGCATCACCTAGGGGGTCGTAGGGGAGCGAGGCATCAGAGACCTCAGCTTCTCTAGGGGCCAGCTATATTGAGAGCGGCGCCCATCTCTCTCTCTATCTCTCTCGCTGCTGTACCTTCCCTGACCCTAAAGAGGGCAGGTACCCATTTACAGCTGGGTGAACTGGAGGGACTGTACTGAAGCCAAGGCGCGCAAACGGTCACCCATCCAACTGGTGACCACGCTCAATGCAGCTTAACTTGACTAGGGGAAAGCGAGGGCTCTGACCACTTAGCTATCCCACCCCCTGAATATCAGTTACATACCAAACTATTTACAGACCGAGCTTCACAAAATGTCGATAAAGTGCACACCTATTCATGAATTAAAACACCAAGAAGGATCTCCATAGAATTTCACTAGGGTGCCAATCTGCTCACAGATTACAACATTAAAGAGCTCCATATAATGTCAAAAGAATATACATCTGTAATATCTTCAGTTTAACGTCTATTCACATTTAGTGATTTTAGACCGATACATCTGTTTACTGATCAAATTATAAAGAAATAACATCTCAGAATGTCAATAGATTGTCCATCTAATTTACAGATCAAAGTATAAAGAAATCAAGTCTCAGAATGTCATTGCCAGTATCCATCTATTTACAGATTATAGTGAAAAGGAATAACATCTAGAAATGCCAATACAGTTTTCAGCTATTTACAGATCAAAGTATAAAGATATTGCGTCTCAGAATGCCAATACAACATCCATCTATTTACAGATTAAAATATAAAGATATTGCTCTCAGAGTGTCAATAGAATGTTCATCTATTTACAGATCAAAGTATAAAAATATCAGATCTCAGAATATCAATACAGCATCCATCTATTTACAGATCAAAGTATAAAGAAATAACAACTGAGAGTGTCAATACAGTATCAATCTATTTACGTGTCAATACAGTATCAATCTATTTACAGATTAAAGTATAAAGAAATAACATCTCACAATGCCAATACAGTATCTATCTATTTACAGATCAACAAAACACAAGGACAGAACTTCACAGAAAGTCAACAGAATACCTCACAACTTACATATTCAAACGCACACTAGGAAGGAGCCCCACAGTTTCAAACTGAAGCGGTTCATTAAACCCACAACTCACAACAAGCGTAACTGGATCTGACAGCACTGTCCTCAAACACTACCCTACAGCTGGGAACATCTGTATCTCTCCCAATACAATTCCCTACTTTGCTTCTCTACTTCAGCTTTGTTATACTACCAGTATGCTCGTAGAAAAGAACTGAGACCACCCCCCCCCCCCCAAAAAAAAAAAAAAATCTCATTGTTGCTGTTGCAGGTGAGAGGCTAGGGGGTGGGGGTGGGGGGTGGGGGTAGTGATGGAGGAGGGTGAAGGGGCCCAGGTAAGGGACAGCAAGGTGATATGTAAAAGGGAATAATAGGGAAAACTATAGAGAATAAGGGAAACTGAAGGGGATATAGAAAGCTAAATGGGATAGGGGAAAGTTAAAGGAAGTAAAGAAAGCTAAAGGGGATAGGGGAAGCTACAGGGGATAGAGAAAGCTAAAGGGATAGAGAAAGCTAAAGGGATAGAGAAAGCTAAAGGGATAGAGAAAGCTAAAGGGATAGAGAAAGCTAAAGGGGATAGGGGAAAGTTAAAGGAAGTAAAGAAAGCTAAAGGGGATAGGGGAAGCTACAAGGGATAGAGAAAGCTAAAGGGATAGAGAAAGCTAAAGGGATAGAGAAAGCTAAAGGGATAGAGAAAGCTAAAGGGATAGAGAAAGCTAAAGGGGATAGAGAAAGCTAAAGGGGATAGAGAAAGCTAAAGGGGATAGGGGAAGCTACAGGGGATAGGGGAAGCTAAAGGGATAGGGGAAGCTAAAGGGGATAGAGAAAGCTAAAGGGATAGGGGAAGCTACAGGGGATAGGGGAAGCTACAGGGGATAGGGAAGCTAAAGGGATAGAGAAAGCTAAAGGGATAGAGAAAGCTAAAGGGATAGAGTAAGCTAAAGGGATAGAGAAAGCTAAAGGGATAAAGGAAACTAAAGGGGTAGGGAAAGCTAAAGGGGATAGAGAAAGCTAAAGGGGATAGGGGAAGCTAAAAGGGGTAGGGAAAGCTAAAGGGGATAGAGAAAGCTAAAGGGGATAGGGAAAGCTAAAGGGGATAGAGAAAGCTAAAGGGGATAGGGGAAACTAAAGGGGATAGAGAAAGCTAAAGGGGATAGGGAAGCTAAAGGGATAGAGAAAGCTAAAGGGGATAGGGGAAAACTGAAGGGGATAGGGGAAACTAAAGGGGATAGGGGAAGCTAAAGGGGATATAATAGGGGAACAGGTTGACAGGTGGAGGGACAGGAATGGCTGACGTTGGAAACACGCTCTAACAAGCTTTGGTACAAACTTGGGTGTAATGGATGATGGTAAGGGTCAGGGAGACGATAACAAAAACAACAGCAAGAGAGAGAGGGGGGAAAGAGAGAGGGGGGAGAAGAGAGAGAGAGAGAGAGAGAGAGAGAGAGAGAGAGAGAGAGAGAGAGAGAGAGAGAGAAGAGAACAGACAGACAGACAGACAGACAGACAGACAGACAGACAGACTGTAACTAAAACCTCAAGGTAAAAGGAAAGAGCACAGCTTAGCTGATGACAATAATGGAGTATGACCAGAACTATAGGAGTAGACTTCCGTTTCCATTGTCGCTGAGTGTGACATCCTTCCAGAAACCAAGCGCCATTGTGCAGTGCCCTTTCACTCTCGCCTACGTCCACCCCCCCCCCCCTCCCTTTCTCAACCTTTTCTCCCAGGAAAAGATAACTGCGCACAATGTGGACTCGATAGCGCATGTCTGACGTGACATAGAGATACATTTCGGGGGAAATAAAAAGGTGAGGGTGGAGTTGGAAGAGAAGGTTGGGATGCATATAATATGGTGCTAGTGTAAGAAAGACAACCCCGTCTACTTTCGGATTTATAATATATATAATATATATACATATATCACTTTTCCGAAAGTAGACGGGATTGTCTATATAATATATACATGTATCACTTTTCCGAAAGTAGACGGGGTTGTCTTTCTTGCACTAGCACCACAGTCCCGTAGTTTATGTATGTATGTATGTATGTATGTATGTATGTATGTATGTATGTGTATTATGTATGTATGTAGTTGTATGTATGTATGTATGTATGTATGTATGTATGTATGTATGTATGTATGTATAGTATTTATGTATTGTATGTATGTATGTATGTATGATATGTATGTATGATATGTATGTATGTATGTATGTATTATGTTGTATGTAGTAGGACGATTTATAATCAATAATTCTACTTCAAGGACGATAATATGCACTCATGATGGTTTTTTTGTTAGGTTTTTTTTTTTTTTTTTTGTACATTAGGTCCCTCTGTGCATGCCAGTTTGTCACTAATTTTTGTCATCCATTCCCAGTGGCACACAATGACCTGATCTTTTGAAAGGTGGAACAGATTAAAATGTGCCGATAAGATGCTCTCATACACGTGACTTTGGTTCACAATCTCATCTGATGGACTTTCGGTGAAGTGGAGTTGGCACTGAGTTCAGTCCAGGACAAAACTCCTTTGAACATGTGCCTTGATGGTGGCTCAAACCTTGGCCATCGGATCATGAGGGCAACACTCTAACCACTAGGATATCCTGTACCCAATTGCATAGATATGTATAATCTCATTCCACCTTTTGAGAAAGGCTGGCCACGAGTGTATGATGAGGTGACACAGTCATTAAACATGGACACTGGTTTACAGCATCTTTGATATTGGGATTTGAAAGGGTAAAAAAAAGTTGAGGCAAAAATCACACCAATGGTAAATTTGAAACCTTCAGCAAAAGAAAAAAGAAGAGGACAAAGAAGAAGAAGAAGAAGAAGAAGAAGAGAAGAAGAAGAAGAAGAAGAAGAAGAAGAAGGAGAAGAATGCAAAGAACAAAAATAAGAAGAAAATGACGAGGAAGAAGGAGAAAATGGTGAGGAAGAGGAGGAAGAGGAGGAGGAGGAGGAGGAGGATTGTTAAAGTAAATCTTATAATGAGGGTAACTAAAACCAAAAAGGCAAAGAGGAAAAAACTAAAAACAGCAAACAAAGCAATAAAAAGCAAGAAACCCCAAAACAATTCGAAGCGAACCCTAACATTTCAAAAGATCAGGTTTAAAAAGTAGCGGGTGAAATTTTCAAGTCACACATAAATCATCATTTACAAAGTATCTATGCCCTAATACACACTTTTATACACCAAAGACCCTGATGTTTTATCTCTCTTTCACAAAAAAGCCCTCCTCAACACTGGTATGTTCTTTGTGGTCAGCTGTTTTAAGAAGCAACACAACCACCATGACAAATGACAGTACAGAAATTACAAATTAACATATAGATCCCTATGGTGCTATAACAAAGTCTCTCTCTACCCCAAACTCTGTATTTTATTTATTTATTCATTCATTCATTTTATTTATTCTTTTATATCAAGGATAAGGTAATAAGCACTCGTGTGCTTTTTTTTTTTTTTTTTTTACATCAAGTCCCCGTGTGTATGCAGTTTTGTAAATCTTGTCATCTGTTCCCACTGGCACACAATGGCCTACTCTTACGAAAAGCGGAACAGATGACATTTACAAAACTGCATACACACGGGGACTAGATGTTAAAAAGCACAAGAGTGCTTATTCCATTATCCTTGATATAAAAGAATAAATAAATAAATAAATAAATAGATAAATAAATAAATAAATAAATAAATAAATAAAAGCGGAACAGGATTTAATGTGTGTGCAAGATGTTCTGCATGCCAACGCATGGGCCTGGTTTATAGTACACAAGAGGTGTTAAACAACTCCTACAGTTAAAACAACGCTCATAAAAATAACATTACTTTGAGAAGTAAAAACTGTTACTGTACATACCAAGACCTACTACTATTCCCAAACCTATCTCTACTACTTTTAAAACACCAGCTTCATGACCCCTACGACCTTCCTCTCTCTCTCTCTCTCAAGCAGCCCTCCCTTTTCCAGGAAATTTATATCTGTCACGTCAGACATGCGCAATCAGCTCCAAGTCGTGCAGTCTTTCTTTTTCCGTGGAGGGAAGTGGGAGGGGGAAGGGGGAGGGGAGGGGGGTGAAGAGGGAGGGGGGATAGTTGGGGGGGGGGGTAAGGGGGGGGGTGTAACATGGCGCCCAGTTTCTGCCAAGTGCGTCACGCCCCGCTGGCGTCATCATCAGCTGAGTAGAGCTTTTCCCTGGAGGTTTCTGCAGGAGCAGGGAGGAAGGAGAGAGAGATGGGGGGGGGGGGGGGGGGGGGGGGGGGGTCTGACTGTTCCTCTCCCCTCTCTCCTTCTGTGGGTTCCCTCCCTTCCTCGTCCCTATTCTTCCATGTCAGCTTTTCAGTGTCAGAACTTCACCAATTCTGGATAATGATGATAATAATACATGGAATTTATATAGCCCTATATCTTGTAAAAACAAATCAAAGGGCTTGCATTCGACCTATACAACACACAAGCAATCAATAACAATTTATAGTTTTAACAAATTCGAATGTACACACACACACGCACGCGCGCACACACACGCACACACATGCACGCAAACACACACACACACACACACACACACATGATACAGTAGTAGGGAAGAGAGGGTTGTGGTGCAAGGGAGGGGGGGGGAGAAAAACATTGAAGGCAGTGGAATGGAGACCTTACCAGCTGTAAGTTTTGAAGACAAGTGTTGTCAGATCCAGTTACCCATGTTGTGAGTTGTGGGTTTAATGAAGGAAGGCTTTACCTGCTGTATCAGGTCACACTTGTTATAAACAGCTTTCTGAAAACTTATTTGAACTTCTCCTCCTCTCTTTCCCCCCCTCCCCCCACGTGCCCTTGTCCCATCCTTTAATGGTAGTTTAGTCTTTCTGAATAAAAGGCGGGAGAATGGACCAAGAAGGCAGAAAATAGACAAGAGAGTAGGTGACTGGACGAAAAGACACAAGGCAGAAACAAAAAGAGGGATTGAAAAGAAGGAATTCCTAGCACAGAATTTCCAGAAGAGGGGATGCTATTTATTCTGGCAGGCCCTCAGCATCCCCTAAAGCAAGTTGTACTTGATGAATCGCTGTCTGCAGAGACAGCAGCTTGAATTCTATGCACAAAAAATCTGCCATGTCTATGAATACAAACTACCCAACACTGTAGTACACTACATGACACAACACTACATGACACAACACTACATGACACAACACTGCACTGCACTGCACTGCACTACACTACACTACACTACACTACACTACACTACACTACACTACACTACACTACACTACACTACACTACACTACACTACACTACACTGTACTGCACTGCACTGCACTACACTACACTACACTCACTACACTACACTACACTACACTACACTACACTACACTGTACTGCACTGCACTGCACTGCACTACAGTACACTACACTGTATTGCACTGCACTGCACTGCACTGCACTGCACTGCACTGCACTACACTACACTACACTACACTGTACTGCACTGCACTGCACTACACTGCACTGCACTGCATTGCACTACACTACACTACACTACACTACACTACACTACACTACACTACACTACACTACACTACACTACACTGCACTGCACTGTACTGCACTGCACTGCACTGCACTACACTACACTACAACGCTTTACCAAGCAATGCAAAACAAAGCAACACAGAGCAATACAATGAATGCTGCAGCCAGAGCAAAGAAACCAAACAAAATATAAATAAGCAAAGAATTTTTTTTTTTTTTTTTAAAAGCTGGAACAGTTTTCTGCCATGCATACTACCCCTTACCCACCACTTTTATAGCAATCTCTAGGTACAAAAAGGTAAAGGTGTCCCATAACCTTTGTGGTCATAGGGAAGCGAGGCATCAGAGACCTCAGCTTCTCTAGGGGCCAGCATGTTGAGGGTGACGCCCATCTCCTCTCCCTAGCTGCCTTACCTTCCCTGACCCTAAAGAGGGCAGGTACCCATTTACAGCTGGGTGAACTGGGGGAACTGTACTGTAGCCAAGGCAGCAAACCCTCACCCATCCAATTGGTAACCATGCTCAACACTGCTTAACCTGGCTGGGGGAATAAGCCAGCACTCTGACCACTGAGCTATCCCATCCCCAACAGCAATCTCTACTACTTTTAAAACACCACCATCATGACCCCAACGACCTTCCTCTCTCTCTCTCTCTGAAGCAGCCCTCCCTTTTCCAGGAAATTTATATCTGTCACGTCAGACATGCGCAATCAGCTCCAAGTCGTGCAGTCTTTCTTTTTCCGAGGAGGGAGGAGGGAGGAGGAAGGGAGAGGGAAAGGGGGGGGTGAAGGGGGGAGGGGGCGGGTAGTTGGGGGGTAAGGGGGGTGTAACATGGCGCCCAGTTTCTGCCAAGTGCGTCACGCCCCGCTGGCGTCATCATCAGCTGAGAAGAGCTTTTCCCTGGAGGTTTCTGCAGGAGGAGGGAAGGAGAGAGAGATGGGGGGGGGGGGGGGGGGGGGGAGGGGTTCTGACTGTTCCTCAACTCTCTCTCCCTCTCTCCCTTTTCACCTCCCTTCTCTTGGGTTTCTCTTCTTATCACTATACTATAGTGATATAGCCTAGTGGTCAGAACACTGCACTCGCAATTTGACGACCCTGGTTCGATTCCCGGTCGAGGGGATTTTATTCTCTGGAGTTAGCATCAGTGCTGACTCCACTCCCCCTAAAAGCCTTTCGGATGAGACTATAAACTGAGGCCTCGTGTGTGAACGCATGCAGAACATCTTGCGCACGCGTTAAAATCTTGTTTCCGTTGTTTGTAAGAGTAGGCCATTGTGTGCCGGTGGGAACAGATGACAAGATTGACAAAACTGCATACACACGGGGACTGGATGTAAAAAAAGCTCATGAGTGCTTATTCCATTATCCTTGATATAAAACATAACAATAAATAAATAAATAAATAATAATAATAATAATAAGAAGAAGAAGAAGAAGAATAATAGTAATAATAATAATAATAATAATAATAATAATAAATTCCTTCATATGAGCTTTTCAGTTTCATCTTCACCAATTCTTAATTGGGGCAGGAGGGGGTGGGGGTGGGATGGGGTATAGAGGGAAGGTGGGGGTGGAGGAGGAGATAGATGGAAACATGGATGGAAGTGGGATGGCGACCTTATTACCAGCTGTAAGTTTTGAAGACAAGTGTTGTCAGATCCAGTTACACTCTGGTTGTGAGTTGTAGCTTTAATGAATTCTTTGCCTGCTGTATCTGTGTCACACTTGGATAAAAAGAGTTTTGAAAGTTCTGTGAATGGAACGCCTACTTCTCTTTTGATGTCTAATTCGTGCTCTTTCGAGGTTGTTTTGAAACTGTAGGTTTTTATAGATCTTGTAGAAAATTCAAATTCCAATTCAACAACACTTTATTATCTCATAGAAAGAGAAATCCAAGTGGGTACAAGCCATACATGAAATGATAAACATGTAAAGAAAGTCATAGTATTCTATACTGTGTGTAGCTTTTCTTCTTCTTCTTCTTCTTCTTCTTCTTCTTCTTCTTCTTTCTTCTTCTTCTTCTTCTTCTTCTTCTTCTTTTTCTTCTTCTTCTTCTTCTTCTGTATCGAGGATAATGGGATAAGCACTCTTGTGCTTTTTTACATCTAGTCCCCGTGTGTATGCAGTTTTGTAAATGTCATCTGTTCCCACAGGCACACGATGGCCTACTCTTACGAAAAGCGGAACAGAATTTAACGTTTGCGCAAAATGTTCTGTGTGCGTTCGCACACACAGGTCCTCGGTTTATAGTCTCACCCGAAGGACTTTTGGGGAGAGTGGAGTCAGCACTGATGTTAACTCCAGGAGAAAAATCTCCTCGACCGGAATCGAACCCGGGTCGTCAAATTGCGAGTGCAATGTTCTGACCACTAGGCTATCCTGTATTCTATACTGTATGTGGCCTTTTGAGATGGTGTTAATAAATTCAAGGTCCAGACATCCACATAATCCTTTAGAACCTCATGACTCAAAAAGACCCTTTCTTCTTCTCATCTGAATGCTCAGACAGCAATTATTGTTGTCTGTCATATGAGGGGAAATGTGTTGCACTGCCCTTAAGCATCTGACAAGTCAGGCCTAGCCATTCAACTTCGTCATGAAAAACAATTGTTGTTTTTGAAGACTTTCTGGGGAAAAAAAGTGCAGGAGAAAGGACCAAGAAGGCAAACAATGGACAAGAAGGAGGTGACGGAAGAAAAAGGAACAAGGCAGAAACAAAGAGAGGGATAGAAAAGTGGGAATTTCTAACACATAATTTCCAGAAGGTGAGCATGCTATTTACACTGACAGCCCCCCCCTCCATCCCCATAGAGGATATGAAACGTTTGAAAAGTGTGTGTGCGTGCGTCTGTGTGTGTGTGTGTGCGCGCACGCGCGCGCGCGCGCGCGCGCGCGCGTGTGTGTGTGTGTGTGTGTGTGTGTGTGTGTGTGTGTGTGTGTGTGTGTGTGTGTGTTGTGTGTGTGGCGAGGGTCCATTTATTGACTAGAGTTGGGAAATTCACCAATGGTGAGACTTTTGTGTTTGTTGTTTGTTTGTCTGTTGTGTTTCACCATGACCTCCAAAACAGCAGAGGAGGCAGCTGCTGTTTCGGAAATTGGGTAGAAATTTGATTGTAGTGGAGATGCCTTGCCCACAGTACACCCCCACTCTCTCGGCCAAGAGGGAATACGGACATTCAGCGTTGGAGACGTTCTCCAAAGGCCAACTAGCCCTCAGGACTGCAGCACGTTTGTGTATGCGACTGTTTTCAGCCACCATTAAGGCAGCTGCATTACATCTTCTGGGATGATGTCTAAACACGACACCAGTGTGCATGTCATCCGTTCTTACTGGCACCAACAGCCATCTCTTTCAAAAAGCAGAACTCAACTGGTTTAACGTGTGCACAACTTTGTTTTACGTGCGTTCACACACAGTAAGGTAAAAGATAAAGGTGTCCCATAACCTAGGCGGTCGTAGGGGAAGAGAGACATCAGAGACCTCAGCTTCTCTAGGGGCCAGCATGTTGAGGGCGGCGCCCATCTCCTC
>CM060341.1:612028-622028 GCA_030674155.1 Stramonita haemastoma
TAAATAAATGAATAAAGAAACAAAAATAAATAAATAAATAAATAAATAAATAAACTGGCTTTTGTTGTTCAGAACTAAGTGTTCGCATAACATGCCAAATAATTTTATGAACCATTTTTGTGTCTGCTGTTTTGTTGTCTAAATTTGCCAGCTTGTTATTATGTTTTGTTTTGTTTTGCTGTTGTTTTTGTGTTTTTTTTGTGCGGGAGGGGGTAGAGATGTAGGTGAATGTTACATTCCTGATCTCTTTGTTGATGAATACTTCATTTTAGGTCTTGTTAGCATGTGTCACCCAGCTGTAAATGGGTACCTGCCCTCTTTAGGGTCAGGGAAGGTAAAGCAGCGAGGGAGGGGAGATGGGTGCCGCCCTCAATATGCTGGCCCCTAGAGAAGCTGAGGTCTCTGACGCCTCGCTCCCCTACGACCACACAGGTTATGGGACACCTTTACCTTTTATCATGTGTCAGACGGCTTTTTCTGGACTTGTATCTATGTTGACAGTTGTTCTTTTCTTTGATATGATCTTTTTCTTGGGGGGGGGGGGGGAAGTATCTTTTGAGGGAATGTGTGAGTGTGGGGGGGGGGGGGGGGGGAGTGGGGGGCGTGGGGGGGAGAGCTAGATGAATGAAAGCTTATAAGCTTACTCTTTAACCCTCAATAAAAAGCTACTTGACTTGACTTGACTTGACTTGACTTGACTTCACACACACACACACACACACACACACACACACACACACACACACACACACACACACACACACACACACACACACACACACAGAGAGAGAGAGAGAGAGAGAGAGAGAGAGAGAGAAGAGATAGAGAGAGAGAGAGAGAGAGAGAGAGAGAGAGAGAGAGAGAGAGAGAGAGAGACAGAGACAGAGACAGAGACAGAGACAGAGACAGAGAGACAGAGAGACAGAGAGAGAGAGACAGAGAGAGAAGACACAAAAAAAGGAAAGAGAGAAACGAAAGGCAAAACGAAAAAGAAAAAGAAAGAAAGAAGAAGAGGGGGGAAAATGACAAATAACGAAAGACATAGATGCATACATACATACAGACAGACAAGCAGACAAATATACAGATAGACAGGCAGAGGACAAAGCTGAAAAAAAGCAAAGAAAAAATAGCAATAAAGACGAAAGAAAGGAATGAAAACGGAATAAATGAAGGAGGAAAGGAAGGGAACAAATAAAACAAGAAACAAAGAAAGAAAAAAGACAGACAGACAGACAGGCAGACAGAACAAAGAAGAACGAACAATCGAAAGAAAGAATAAATCAAATAAACAAGAAAAGGAAAGAAAGGGTTAAATTCTTTTATATCGAGGATAATGGATTAAGCATTCATTTGCTTTTTTTCATCCAGTCCCTGTGTGTATGCAGTATTGTAAATCTTGTTATCTGTTCCCACCGGCACACAATGGCCTACTCTTACGAAGAGTGGAACAGGATTTAACGTGTGCGCAATATGTTCTGCGTGCTGTCGTACACGGGGCCTCGGTTTAAAGTCTCATCCGAAAGACTTTAGGGGAGAGTGGAGTCAGCACTGATGTTAACTCCAGGAGAAAAGTCCCCTCCAACGGGAATCGAACTCGGGTCGTGAAATTGCGAGCGCAATGTTCTGACCACTAGGCTATCCCGTCTCCCAACCGAAGGAGTGAGAAGGGGAGGAAGAAGATATCCCCTTCCCCCCAAAAAACAAACAAACAAAAAACAACCACTCCCCCCAAAAAAAACCCCGAGCGATAGAATAAAAATGTCAAAACACCATAAAACGAAAGAAACAAATAAGACTTACAAAAATCAACCAACCAAACAAAACCAACAATAACAAAACAAAAGAAACACACACACACACACACACACCACACCACACACACACACACACACACACACACACACACAGATGACAATATTTACAAAACTGCATACACACGGGGACCGGATGAAAAAAAAGCACATTATTGCTTATTCTGTTATCCTCGATATAAAAAAAAAAACACACACACACAGAACACACATACACACACACACATACGCTTTCAACCCCCCCCCTCCCCCCACAACCCCCCCCCCCCTCCACAGACACACACAAACTGAGGAAAAAGTAAGGGGTAAAAAAAGAAGAAAAACCAGCCAAACTGAAAGACAAGTTAAGAAGGCATGTAAGAAAGAAAATGATTGGCCCGCTAGATAGAAGGTCAGCCAATGAATGACGGCGTTGGTCTGAGTAGACAGCTTGTCATTTCCGTTGCTCCCTTCAACTTTCACCAGAGAAAGATTATCTATGTGTGTATCTTTCCTGCCTCTGTCTTTCGCGTTTTGTCTTTCCTTTCTTTCTTTCTTTGTCCGTTTGCATTGTGTGTGTGTTTGTATGCGTGAGTTGGTAAACTGAAATGTTAGAGAACCCAACAGGACAGCTTGTTGGTTGGTTGTTTTTCGATCTATCCATCTATCCATCTATCCATCTATCTATCTATCTATCTATCTATCTATCTATCTATCTATCTATCTATCTATCTATCTATCTATCTATCTATCCATCTATCTATCTATCCATCTATCCATCTATCCATCTATCTATCTATCTATCTATCTATCTATCTATCTATCTATCTATCTATCTATCTATCTATCCATCGATCGATCTATCTATCTATCTATCTATCTATCTATCTATCTATCTATCTATCTATCTATCTATCTATCTATCTATCTATCTATCTATCTATCTATCTATCTATCTATCCATCTATCCATCGATCTATCCATCGATCTATCTATCTATCTATCTATCTATCTATCTATCTATCTATCTATCTATCTATCTATCTATCTATCTATCTATCTATCTATCTATCTATCTATCTATCTATCCATCTATCCATCTATCCATCGATCTATCCATCTATCCATCTATCTATCTATCTATCTATCTATCTATCTATCTATCTATCTATCTATCTATCTATCTATCCATCTATCCATCCATCCATCTATCCATCTATCCATCTATCTATCTATCTATCTATCTATCTATCTATCTATCTATCTATCTATCTATCTATCTATCTATCTATCTCTCTGCCTGTCTGTCTGTCTGTCTGTCTGTCTGTCTGTCTACCTACCTACCTACCCACCTACCTACCTACCTACCTACCTACCTACCTACCTACCTACCTACCTACCTACCTACCTACCTAATCTGTCTGTCGTCTCTATGTCTGTCTGTCAAAAATCATCTCTAATGCCTGTCTGTCTGTCCGTCTATCTATCAAATATTCTTTCTTTGTTTTATAAGTAGAGAGAGAGCGTTCTTGGCTTTGCTTTCATGTGTTGGTAGGTGTTAAAAAAACAACAACTGTCTTCAGACAATTGTAAGAATCTGAATAATAAAAACATAATTGGAGGTGAACAAAGTTGTTCTGCAACCATCAGCAGTTATGTAGGCAAGGTGACTGCCATCCTGTATGATCCTTCCCACGCTGTGTTTTCTGAATTTCAACCATTGCCTTCACAGGACACTGCTTTCAGTCCCCCAACAGTAAAACAAATTGATGGATAGATGTTCAAAATGATTTAATCATTTTAAGAAGGAAAACACACAACTTACATGCACATACATTGATAAGAAAGAAAAAAAACTGTAATGCAGGAACAGCAGCAATATTTAAGCGACATAAAATGATACTGGCTGTATCTTTGTGTGAAAAAAAAATGAAGAAAGCGTTTGGTGTCATTTCTTTATACTTCTGAAAAACCTTGTTTAGTTGCACTATTGTTTGTCACCCTGTGGTTGTCAACTGCACTGTACCTCTTTTAACACTATAATCATTGTTGTAAAATCGTTCGTAACATAGCCTTGTCTTACTCCAGTTGGTGTTTTAAAAATCTTTCTTATTTCAAAAGTTGTACGGGGATGGGTGACCGTCGTTTGCGCGCCTTGGCTTCAGTACAGTCCTCCCAATTCACCCAGCTGTAAATGTGTACCTGCCCTCTTTAGGGTCAGGGAAGGTAAGGCAGCGAGGGAGAGGAGATGGGCGCCGCCCTCAACGCGCTGGCCCATAGAGAAGCTGAGGTCTCTGACGCCTCGCTCCCCTACGACCACACAGGTTATGGGACACCTTTACTTTACCTTTACCTGCACGGGGACCAGATATTAATGGCTTATTCATCGCTACTATTGTTTCCAGAAATATACCCTTTACCCCTTGTCTTTGAATGCATTGTAAAATAATTATTTGACATACCTAACTAGATCTAAATCAAAAGCTTTTCTAAAATCTACGAATACTACATAAAATTTTCTTTCCGTTTTTGTTCATGCAACTCTGACTGGCTGCCTATTATTTGCATGATAATCAATGGAAATAAGGATGATGTAATGCTGCTGCTGTGGAAGTGCATCCGCTTTGAGACTACTTGACAGGGTTGTACTCCACGCTTACTGTCATAATGATATAATCCCAGAGTCGACCTGGCCCGAGAGATACAGACACCTGCAGTGTTGGTCAGGTAATTTGAGCAACACTCTCAAATTCTGGTGAACTGTGGAGTATTTTTTGACTACACTTTTTAATTTTATTTATTATTATTTTTATTTTATTATTTTTTTCTATACAAAAAAACCACCTAACATTCAGAGATATAATTTGTGTTTCTCTAGCCATGAATGTTACATGAATTCAGTATGGAGGTACAGTATTTAGAGATAATACTAAAACAACCTCCTCTTTAGATGTCTACATTACCAATTTTTTCTTTTTTATGCAATGGTATGGTTATGGCTTTGCACCATTCCTGTGCATGGATTCCTTTATAAAAAAAAGAATAGTTTTGTTAGAAAAGTCACAATATTTTTGCTACCCCTTTTTAACATCGAGAGAGAGAGAGAGAGAGAGAGAGAGAGAGAGAGAGAGGAGAGAGAGAGAGAGAGGAGAGGAGAGAGAGAGAGAGAGAGAGAGAGAGAGAGAGAACACTGAACACACTGAACACTGAACTGATTTAATGTACATTGGCCATGAACCACAATACATTTCATGGGCTTGGGATGGAACAAAGGGTTCATTCGTATCATAGGCAAGGCAAATGCACAAAAGGTATAGATTCATGCTGATCATAAGAAGAAAAACACACATTATTCTAAATCATGATTATGAATCTAACATGAAACAAAACCAAATCACAGAAACATAATTTCAAGGGAAAATTGTGGAAATCATGCATATCAATTACGTAACGAATCATAAAAGTTTTTAAAATACATCCTGAATTAGCATTTTCTTTCTTTTATTGATAGAATGAAAAACATATCTAGACAAACTGTGCCTGTACTCATCATTTGTTCCACTGAACAGATCGTGCAATGGTACGTTGATACATTTACTTAAGAATCTTTCTCTCAAGCCATGGTATACGTAACATTCCCATAAAAAGTGGGCTTCATTTTCAACTTTCGTTTTACAGAAGGGACACATTTGTTCTCGATTATTCTTACTATATCTATATACATTATTATTAAGGGGTAGAACATTAAATCTAGCTTGAGTAATTGCGACTCGAAAGCAGTAGACATCAATAGAGTTTATATACTCCTCTTTTACAAAAATACTTTTAAATGATCTGTAATTGTCATACCTCTCTTTATCTCTTATAGTCCCCTCCCATTCTTGAATGAACATATCTATTAGTCTTTGTTTAAACATACGTAAGAAAAGTTTTACATCCCCAACACCTTGTTGCATCCAAACTATGTTAAAACCCGTTTCACACAAAATTTCTCTTATTTTGGAAATCCAGCAGTATTTACCATTTCTATCTAACTCTAACAGCATGCAGTAAGCATTATATGGTATTCTATTCTGATCCATTTGCAATAGTTTTAACCAGTATCTAATGGTTCTTGTACATGAGTTGACATAAAGTGGATATCTACCTAAATCTCCATATACCATCTTATTGGGCGTTCTGAGAGAGAGAGAGAGAGAGAGAGAGAGAGAGAGAGAGAGAGAGAGAGAGAGAGAGAGAGAGAGAGAGAGAGAGAGAGAAGACAGACAGACAGACAGACAGACAGACAGACAGACAGACAGACAGACAGAAGACAGAGAGACAGAGACAGAGAGAGAGAGAGAGAGAGAGAGAGGAGAGAGAGAGAGAGAGAGAGAGGAGAGAGAGAGAGAGAGAGAGAGAGAGAGAGAGAGAGAGAGAGAGAGAGAGAGAGAGAGAGAGAGAGAGGAGAGAGAGAGAGAGAAGAGAGAGAGAGAGAGAGAGAGAGAGAGAGAGAGAGAGAGAGAGAGAGAGAGAGAGAGAGAGAGAGAGAGAGAGAGAGAGAGAGAGAGAGAGGAGGATGGTGATGATTGTTTATTTTCCAACGGCAAAGTATTGGCTTCAGTGTCATTTTTCATACTCACTGCTCTACTAAACGGATGTATTTATAAACACACGCACACACACACACACACACACAACACACCTCAAACAAACAAACAAACAAAAACCAAAAACACAACCAACCAATAACAAACAAGAAACGAATAATAAAAGAAAAAAAATCATCAGACAAACACCATTTTAAACCTTCCCAAATCACAGATCAGCACACACACACACACACACACACACACACACACACACACACACACACACACACACACACACACACACACACACTTACACACACACACACACACACACACACACACACACACACACACACACACACACACACACACCAACACACACACAGAACCATCCCCCCACCCCCACACACCAGCCCACCACACACACACCCCACACACAGACACACACCAACCCCCCCCCCACCACCACCCTTACACCCCCCTACACCCCCACCCCCCAATAAATAAATAAAAAATCAAACCCACCACCCCAAAACTCCCAAACACCAAACTCTCCACCACAACACAAGTGAAGACTATAGAAGATCTACAACCACAACACTAGGAGGAGCATCTTCCCCCAAAACTCCAACTCATCCCACCAGAGAGCCCACCATTGGAAGATCCAACCATCCTACTCCTGTCAATCATTCCACCCCCCCTCCCCTCCACCTCCCCTCACCCCCTCTCTCTTCTCCCTCCATCCCTCCCCCCCCCCCCCTCTCTCTCTCTCTCTCTCTCTCTCTCTCTCTCTCTCTCTCTTGCTCGCTCGCTCGCTCTCTCTGTGTGGACGTTTGAGTTGCAGACATCCAGGAAGCAGGCATAGTAGCAAGCAGGCAGACAGACTAGGCAGTCTTCCTGTAGTGCCAGAGTCTCCCAGTGGATGGATGGATGGAGAGAGAGAGAGAGAGAGAGAGAGAGAGAGAGAGGAGAGAGAGAGAGAGAGAGACAGACAGACAGACAGACAGACAGACAGACAGAGAGAGAGACAGAGAGACAGAGACAGAGAGAGACAGAGAGACAGAGAGACAGAGGAGTTTCCCAGTAGATGAGAGAGAGAGAGACAGAGATAGATAGATAGATAGAGAGAGAGAGAGAGAGAGAGAGAGAGAGAGAGAGAGAGAGAGAGAGAGAGAGAGAGAGAGAGAGAGAGAGAGAGAGAGAGACAGACAGACAGACAGACAGACAGACAGACAGACAGACAGACAAGTGAGAGAGGCAGAGAGAGAGAGAGAGACAGAGACAGAGACAGAGACACAGAGAGAGGTCTCCCAGTAGAGAGAGAGAGAGAGAGAGAGAGAGAGAGAGAGAGAGAGAGAGAGAGAGAGAGGAGAGAGAGAGAGAGAGAGAGAGTAGAGAGAGAGAGACAGAGACAGAGACAGAGAGACAGAGACAGAGACAGAGAGACACAGAGAGAGAGAGAAGCAAAAAAAAAAAAAATCGGGGAGTAGTAGAGAGACTGAGAGAAAGAAGGTGGAGCTAGTATAGGGCCTATACTCTGCCTGCTAGCTAAGCCTACTACTGCGTTGTTGGTGCCAGCCAAACGCTCGTAGAGGAAAGAATCAGACCCCAAACAAGCGTTAGCAGAAGAGACACACACACGCTGATCGTGTATTTCCTCAACATATTAATTCCCCCATCCTGCCTACCAGTAACGTTGATTTCTCTGTTGAGGTACTACCAGCTTGTCTACTACCTACCTACTACGATTGTTGGGCTGGCTACACTTGCTTAGTGCTACTACGACTACTAACTTACTACTCGTAGGTGCAGTTTTGTGGAGTGGTTGTAGTTTAGTTAGTGATGAAGCGATAGTGGGTTTGTTGTGTCAGACCTCGACGCGTAGCACGAGCTAGCTAGAGAGTGAGGTTGGGTTACGTACGTAGCGAGACGTGACAACACAGTGACGTACGTTTTTGTGGTGTCGCAGTATGAGAGGACTCTAAGAGAGACAGGCGGAGAAAGTTGAGAAAGTTTTTTTCAAAGCTTCGTGTTTGTGTTACGGTTGTTAAAAGTGACGTCGTTTTATTGTTGTTCGGATTAAGGGAATGTTTATTTGCCTTGTGTGGGTAAAGTTTTGTATATGAATAAAAAAGTTTTTTTTGTAACGGTTGTTAAAAGTGACGTTGTTTTTATAGTTGTTTGGATTAAGGGAATATTTGTTGCCTTGTGTGGGTAAAGTTTTGTATATATAAACAAAAACCAAGTGTTAAGATTTTTTTAAATCTGTGTTTGTGAATCATGGTTTAGTGTGTGGATCTTTTTTTTTTTTTATAAAAGGGTTGTTTTCCGGGGTTTGTGAGCTGGCTACATCGCTGTAAGTATTATTATCATTAAGTGTGGCAGAATCCCAGTGTGTTTATTTGAGTGTGTGTGTCAGAGCGTAAGGGAAAGTGTTTTAATTTAATTAACCATTATCCATCACTAATCAATGATACACGTGTTCAACTTTCTGCCAAGGATGTTCATTGTCTTACGGTTGTTTACCTTGTTGATGTAACAAACACAACAGATTGAAAAATGATGACAGTGTTGAAGAAAGTGATCTCATAACAGTAATAAAGTCTTATACCTACCATAGAAAGCTATCTTATAACAGTAATATAAAGTGTTATACCTACCATATAAAGCTATCTCATAACAGTAATAAAGTGTTATACCTGTCATAGAAAGCTATCTTATGACAGTAATAATTATAAAGTGTTATACCTACCATATAAAGCTATCTCATAACAGAAATAAAGTGTTATACCTACCATATAAAGCTATCTCATAACAGAAATAAAGTGTTATACCTACCATATAAAGCTATCTCATAACAGAAATAAAGTGTTATACCTACCATAGAAAGCTATCTCATGACAATAATAAAGTGTTATGCCTACCATAGAAAGCGATCTGATAACAGTAATAAAGTGTTATGCCTACCACAGAAAGTTATCTCATAACAGAAATAAAGTGTTATACCTACCATATAAAGCTATCTCATAAACAGAAATAAAGTGTTATACCTACCATTATAAAGCTATCTCATAACAGAAATAAAGTGTTATACCTACCATATAAAGCTATCTCATAACAGAAATAAAGTCTAAGTTTTACCAGAAAAAGCGATCTGACAACAGAAATAAAGTGTTGTATTTGCCAGAGAAAGCTATCTCATAACAGAAATAAGGTGCAATAATTCAAAATACATCCAAATTAATTTTTGCATTTCTGATTAAATTTCTTGGTAAAAAAAGTAAAACTCTTAAATGTCAAGTTATATGTGCCAGTGCCTTTTATCATGACTATGTACCCATTGCTGTTCTCTATTAATTTGAGACTATAATAATTATAATAATATTGGCTGCAGACTAAAATTTAAACTTCCTACTAAATTTTGAACTGTAGTTTAATTAACGATATAATTACTTTTTCTGCCTTACAGACAACGTCACTGACTGTAAACGGTAACTCCCACCAAAACACCTATCAAAATCCAGTAGTATCAGAACTGGAAGTGTATGTAGCAGGACATCTTCCTTCCACTCAACCCTAGAGGACCTCAAAGTATCGCTTTCCTCTTTATCGTCTCCTGGCCTCATCGACGATAAC